>CM031234.1:365847548-366151856 GCA_018340775.1 Taxus wallichiana var. yunnanensis | reverse complement strand
ATTGGTTTTCATAGTTTTATTCCAATAAGGTTTTTAACCAAGAAGTCCTTAAGACATTGAAAAGATACCCCAAAAAATACAAAATACCTATAATCAATTACTAGATCGCTAAGATTCTTCTTGTTGCATATAGCTTTAGACACACCCCTAGTTTGAATATGACATCAACAGAGAGTTGATTAAATGAAGGGAATAATGATGCCCATCATTTTTGGCATCGTTTCGGGACCCATTAGTTAGAATTTTCTAATTAAGTGTTAACAAGAGAAACAATCATACATCTAGTAGTTGAAGGATCTTCCCTATGTTATCATAAAATTTATGAGTAAACCAAGAGACTCAAAGGGTAGATTCCTCCCAAAAACATCTCCACAAGAATTAACATCATCCTCTAGTTTAAATAAGGAAGTTGACTAAGAATTGGAGGCACCATTATCCCCTGTAAGACAAGAAGCATAATTGCCACCTTTGAAATTCTTGGATCAGTCACCAGAAGTAAGTACAACTTTTAGGAGAAGGATTATTTCTCAAGATCCATTTAGGGTAATTTTTTATTCTCAATTGAGTAGTCAACCTCCTACTCCTGATTTTTCACCTTCCCAAGGCATACCACATACCACATTGATTGGGAAAGAAGTTTAGAAAATACTTTAAATGGCATGAGAAGCTGAAAGGGAACCTGATAGGACCTTTACTTATCCAATTCAATTGGATGATGATGATACACCAATGAAAAATATTTCACCTGCACATTTACCCACATTTAGAGGGATGTCATTTGAAGACCCTAACCAATTTTTGTTTGAGTTTAAGGTACTATGTCAGACCTATGACTACAAAACAGATAATCAGAAACTCAAGTTGTTTCCATCCACTCTGAAGGATGCAACAATGAGGTGGTTCATGGGATTAGCATCCAACTCTATTACCACTTGGGCACAAATGGAAACTACCTTCCTAGAAAAATATCAAGATTACTGTAGAGGGAGAAATAGGAAGGAAGAGTTTTCAAAATCAAGCAGGAGGAGGATGAGAATATAGAAGATTATTTGGACAAATTCCTCTTTATAAGTAAAAGGTGTGGATTTGTACTTCAAGAAGAGTTAAGTAAAACAATTTTTCTTAAAGGTTTGGATGATGAATCTAGGGAAGCTCTTAACTTGATAGGAGGTGGAAACATTGATCAATTAAGGATGAATGAAATTAAATACATTTGTAGAAGCTATTCCAGAACAAGGGGTGGACCTAGGAAGGAAAATCAGTGAAAAGTTTGAATCCAAATATGAACAAACTAATGGATGAATTAGCAAACTTTAAAACAGACATTTTAGTTCAATTAACCTCTACTATGGATGGATTACAAGCTAAAGAAAATGCCAAAACTGAACCATTAGCCATGTATTGTCCTAGATGCAGGAAGAAGCATGCAATAAGGGAATGTCCTTTGGATAAAATAGAAGTATGTCTTATTTGTGAATCTAAAGAACATGATATTAATGCTTGTTCTCTTCTTCCACTCATAAAGAATCAGCTCAAACAAACCAATACATCATCCACAATAGAAGAATTGAATTTTGTTCGAGACAACCTAGCCAAGGGTAGTTTATGCCAAGATCAGTTCCTAATCCTTGGATGATGCCATGGGCAGCTCAGACAATACCAAAAAATTGGGGACAACCACCTTGGGCACCTCAGCCAACATGGAATCCTCAGGATTGGGCAAGTCAAGCTTGGTATACCCAGGGACATCAACAACCTTGGGTTGGTCAAGGAAATCCTTATGCTTGGTCACAACCTAGATGGGGCCCTAGTAATTATGTGCAAGGGAAAACATATCCAAATCAGAACCAACAAGCCATAATGGGATCTCTAGAGCAAAATTCACAGGTTGAAAATGTAGTCCAAATGCAAATGTCAACACAACCAGAGCAAACCCAAGAAACAAACAAACAACTCTTGTCTATGGAATAGAACCAAAAAAATCAGTTGATCTAAATGCCATGGATTGTAAGGATATTCAAACTAGATCTAGAAAAATAGTTAGCAGTCCACCTGTTATAATCACTGAAATGATAGAAGAAACTGAAACCCCTAGTACGATTGTTCCCAAGATGTAAAAGAGAGAGATAATGAGCCAGATAGCAAATCTACTGAGACTCCATTTCAGGGAGATTTAAAGAACCTATAGAAATCAAGGAATCTGAATTGGTGCAGGAACTAAGGAGATTGAATATTGAAATACCATTGTTACAAGAAATTAAGGACATTCGAGAATTCAAAAATTAATAAAAATGTTATGTTTGAAATTACGGAAGAAATAAGCGAGTACCTACCAAGGCTATTAAAATAGATGGGAAATTTTTTGATTTATTAGCAGAAAAGTTTACTTCCCAAATATGGAGATCCTAGAAGTCATTTTATTTCTATCTCTATAGGGAATAAAGATATAGATAACATTTTGGTAGATGCGGAAGTAGCTATAAATGTAATGATAGTGAACACTTTGAAAATATTTCCATTAATAGGTACCTACTAACACCATATGCGAGATGGCGAGATCGGTCCAGCAAAACTAGGAGTTATTAAAGATGTGGTAATTATGATAGAGTCATGGGAATATCTAGTTGACTTCCTTATATTGCACTCAAAAGGTAAAAAATGGGTTATCCCATTATTTTTTGACAAACCATGGTTAGCTATAGTTGTTACCTTAATTGATTGTAGGAGTCGGGTGATATGAATATCTCAAATGGTAAGAATTTGTTGGTGAGAAAATTTGTCGGGTGGACAAACTTTTGGATTTCTTGCCAACGCTCTGGGAATCTAAGTCCCTCTACTTAACCGGTGTAGCTGTCGTATGTGCATGCGCATGAAAAGGTGAATTTATGTGGTGGCCTTTCGACCATGGGGATCCAACAGGGGCACTCCACTGACCCTACGGAAAATGCTTGCATATACCTGCAAGAGATGACTTTGTTTGGAAGTGGGAAAGGGAGTGAGAATGGAGGTAGGAGAACTAATGTTGCAGGTAGAAAATCAGATTCCTACACACACACTAGTTAGAAACTTCATCACATGCATTTATGAGAAGAAACAACCTTGTAAATGACAACAAGACCTAATAGAATTTGATGAGAACAAAGTGTTATGAAATCCCTTGGTCAAAGAAAGCTAGAAACTCCTTCTTGTATTGATGCTTGAACAAAATTTGTACATAGTGTAGGAATCGAAGAAATTTGAGAGGGGAAGAGAGTAGAAGAAAATGGCTATCTCCTTTACTTTCTCTCAAGGTAGAATGCACTCTTGAGTCTACAAGATCAATCGCCAACCTTTTGAAATGGGAATTGCTTTACAATTTATAGAATAGAATATGACTCTTCATCTTCCTCATGACCTTCGAATACCTTAATATGACTTAAGACTGTTCATATTCCACTTCAAATATTTAAGTTCCTTTTATAATAAGAAGCGACTTAATTTACATTATGTTTCTAAAGTCTCTTAAATCATATTAAAAGTGCAAACCCTAACATGAAATTAGAATATTGGAAAGTGAGAGAGAAATTTGGGGGAAGAGGATAGAGAAAGAGGGGAAAAGAAGAAGAGGAGATGTCATTCCTGATGAAGTCCATTGATCCTCATTGATGGAAAGCTCCAAATGTAATGAAACTCGAATCTTTGAACTCCTTGCACACTGTGAAATTCCTCCAAATTATCCTACTAACGCTTGCTAAGTTGAATGAACTAAGATGGATCTTGAATGCCCTATGAAAATGACTAGGATGTTAATGAACAATGATGTCCCCTTGAATGATTATCCTTGTACATCGCATCGTGCCAAAACTTCTCTTTGAGTGTAACTTACTATTTTTAGTAAGTGTGAAAAAGGTAACTCTCTCGATCCTTTGCTCAGTGTTGTGACATTGATCCCCCTTTCTCCCTGCATTCCTCACTCCTTTGGATCAAATTTCTATTTTTAGGAGGTGCTCGAGGGCCCACTTACTATTTTTAGTAAGTGCCAAAAATGTCCATTCTGGTGGATTCTCAGCTGTAGTGCACCTCTGATATCTTCATCTCCTTCGCAAGTTCTTCTATTAATGACTTTCCTAAAATAGCAGTTCCTATGTAGTAGACCTGCTATTTTTAGAAATTTGGCCTCTGGGAGTCGGATTGACGTGGAACGAAGTTTTTGATATGGTTTTTCCCAATATCATCCCTTTGAAATTTTAGGCTTGCCCGCTTAATAATCCAAGAGATTTTAAAGTTTTAATTTTGGACTGGCAAAGTGCTTCTCGATACGACAACCATTAATGGACCTCAAAATTGTAGGTCTAGTTTTCTCCTCTATTTGTGAATAAAATTGTATTTTTGATGTGGGTTTTTCTTCTGGTGCTTCACATGTAATCTTACTTCGATCCGCAACCGGTTTGACGGGAAATCCCACTTCTTTCTTCATTGAGCCGGAAAGGAGATTTCTTCATTGTGGATGCTTTGTCACACATGGGGGAGTTTGAAGGTGTCTTCTTGATGGTCTTGGATAGAGGAATGAACAACAATAAATAGTTCATTGATTCGTGCACTAGTTTGTAAGCTTTGTTTAGATTTCCATTTTTTAGCTATGGGGATTTTGTTGTTCTTCGTTTCTCCTTAGCTTGATGAGGATTCCTTTTGAGACCTATGCATCACCATGGGAAAGGTATTTCAGTTCCTTTTTTGATCTGGTCTAAGCATTTGCAATGGTGGAGTGATGGTAGAATGTTGCAGAGGAAGAATGGAGGAAAGGAGTGCAAATAAAACTGTTAGAAGTTAGAAGCGGGAAAAACAACACTTGGAAATTTTTCAAAAAGATGTGCACAGGTAGGGCTTGGGTGCATTTTTCCATGTTTTATGTCCCTGAACTCAGGGATGTGAGGGACATCAATTTCCACAATGAGCAAGATGGTGACACATGGCACTAGATCCAACGGCAGGGAATGAAGGAGGAAAAAGCTGATTTAAAGCACTTGGGAGCTGAAAGGAGGTCACGTGGATGTCCAAAAGACTCATCCTAGGGGCTGGGTGAATTTTTAAAGGTCTAATGTACCTGACCTCGGGGATGTGGGGCACATGAAATCCCATGAGCTCCTAGTGCTGACACATGTCCTCTCGAAAAAATGACTAAGTCCTGAACTGCCTTTGAGAGGGTAACATGGAATGCGATAACTTGAGCTTCGGTGGAATTTATTCATGAAAATTTATATGATACTAACTGGAAAATTAATTTTGAATCCAATGATGTGGTTCTCATGTCTTGATTCGATCATATGATTCCTAAAAATCAGAGTTTTGATCTAGGGACTCCACTTATACCTAAGAAAAATATCTTCCAATCATATGTGCCAAGGTGTTGTGAAAAATATTATTTCACCATCATGTAGGTCTTGGAATCCTATTTTGAAGATGTTTTTTTTTTACTTCCAACTCCATCTGGAGCTCCAGGAATCTTTGTTTGAAGCTCAACACTGCTTTAGGCCTCGTGTATCTTTGCTAGGCTTGTGAACCCTGTTTTCACTCATACTGCTCCAAATCTTTCAAAACTTCCTAAAGCCTTCCAAAATCATTTCCATGACGTTATAAGGTCTTCCATTCACCTCTGTGTTGAATTTGGCCCTTCTGCTCTGCTCCGAGGGGTTGGTCCAATCCGGGAAGGCCAACGATAGCCCTTCCCTATCGCCAAAAGATAACATTTTCAATGAACTCTTAAAATCACCTAGGAGGAATGGATGGAATTTCCTAAATCACCTAGGATAATATCATGACATTGGTTTGGAATTCATTTGGAGTGACCTGAACAGAACCGGGGTTTCTTAGGAATGATAAAACATGAAAATTTTTAGCATAGGGCTATAGTTGTCATGCTTGAAACTTCCAATTTACTTGTTGCACATTTACACAAAACAAAATTCTAAGAAAATTTCATTACATCCTTCTACACAAGCTTTTATTGATAATCAAGAACAATTGTGGGTTAATTCTCCTTATACTAATAAGAAAAATTTGTCTTCGTTGGCCATGATCACATACGAGAAGTAGAAGATGTGATTAATCAACCGTTGAATGGGCACCAATTATCCTTGAGGCAATTGGAAATACTTTTGAAACCTACAAACTTGGTTCCGAACCAACACATTTAGTTCTAGAATCACCAAATTTAGTTCTGGAATCACAACAACGGTAATTCCTTGTGACTCTAAATAATTTCACTCTAGAGGAACGATATTTCTTGTGGGGAGAGGAAGAATTAGTAGCCTTAGTTTCAAATACATCAGTAAATGGTGAAGAATTTCTGGAAAGTAGTTGTGATGAAGAGTTCGACGTATAACAAGATAAGTATTATAATTCTTTTCTTGTCCTTTTTCTAGTATTCTATCTCAAGGAAATTTCGAGATGTTGTTACATATCATATGTTGTTTCCACATGCATGTCCACTAAATACTTTAATGGAACCATTTCAACAAATCATTTCATCATGGATTAGGACCAAACATGTTGAGATTAAGTAGTCGGGTAAAATTTTAAACATTAACAACTAGTTGAAGAATGATGATGAAGCTAAATTGTTTGATGTTCTGAAAAACCATACTAGATATTTTACTTGGGATTACAAAGATATGAAAGGAATCCACCCAAGTATCTTCACTCATCACATCTATACTGAAAACATTAAAATAGTTAGGAAACCTCAGAGAAGGATTAATCCAACCTTAAGGGATATAGTCAAACAAGAAATTGAAAAACTATTACAAGTAGGTTTTATCTACCCTATCTCTAGATAGCTAGTGGGTGTCTCCTCTTGTAATTGTCCCTAAAAATAATGGAATATGGATAATTTGTGCTGACTATGAGAACTAAACAAATTCACACTGAGAGATTATTTTCCCTTACCATTCATAGATCAAGTCTTAGACAACCTTTTAGGTAAACAATACTTTTCCTTCTTGGATGGCTTTAGTGGATACAATCAAATTAGAGTTTCTGCTGAGGATCAGGATAAAACTACATTTACATGTCCATGGGGTACCTTTTCCTATAAGGTATTACCATTTGGATTATGCAATGCTCCAACAACCTTCCAAAGAGTTGTGTTAGAAATTTTACAGACCTAACAAATGACTATGTAGAGGTATATATGGATGACTTCATTGTGCATGGAGACACATTTGATGATTATTTGAGGAATTTAGACAGAGTATTAATGATATGTGAGAAACACAATCTATCTCTTATTCATGAAAAATGTTTGATGATGGTTGATGAGGGGATTGTATTAGGACACCACATTTCAAAACGAGGAATTCAAGTTGATCAAAACAAAATTAGAATTATTTCAAACTTACCTATTCCTCAGACCCCCACTGATATCAAGTCATTTTTAGGACATGTTGGGTACTATAGGCGCTTTATCAAGGATTTTAGTAAAATTGTTGCCCCATGTTCAATTTTCTTACCAAGGAATGTGAATTTATTTGGGATGAAAGGTGTTAGCCTGCTTTTGAAGAAATCAAAGAAAGATTAATCACTGCCCCAATATTGAGAGGACCTAATTGGGAAAATCCTTTTCATATCCAAACAAATGCCTCAAATAATTCCATTGGTGTAGTTTTGGGACAGAAAATATGAAGGGAAAATGTATTTATCTATTACCTTAAAAAATCTTACTCCCACTGAAATAAATTACACCACCACTGAAAAAGAATTTCTTGTTTTGATCTATGCAATTAATAAATTTAGACATTACATTACAGGGTACAAAATATTTGTACATACAAATCACTCAGCAATTAAATATTTAATGAACAAACCAGTGGTTGGAGGTAGAATAATTAGATGGTTATTACTTTTACAAGAATTTGATATTACCATTGTGGACAATCCAGGTAAATCTAATGTGGTAGTTGATTTCTTGTCAAGACTAACCACTACAGGGGAGCAAGATCCAGTCAAGGACAACTTTCCAGATGAACAATTGTTTGTTATTTCAGCTGATACACCATGGTTTGCTGATATGGAAAATTATCTTGCAATAGGAAGTTTCCTCCTTCTTTCACTAAGAAACAAATAAAGAAGTTAATCAAAACCAATGCATAATTAAAATGGTTAAATGGAATGCTATTTAAATGTGGTCCTGATTTGGTTTTATGCATGTGTGTAAGAGAAGATGAAATCTTTGACATCCTCTGGCATGTCATGATGAACCAAGTGGAGGACACTATTTAATGAAAATAACATCTCACAAGATACTTGGCACTAGTTATTATTAGCCATCTCTATACAAAGATGTGAAGAGATATATCAAGCGGTGTGATCCTTATCAAAGGATGGGACAACCAACATTTACCAATGAAATGTCTCTACAACCTCAAGTAGTGATTGAACCATTTGAGAGATGGGGGTTGGATTTTGTTGGTCCCTTTAGTTCTTCTTCACAAGGGAAGGAACATATTCTTGTGTGTACTGATTATGTGACAAAGTGGGTAGAAGTGTAGGCTTTAACAAATGCCATTGAAGAAGCAGTTGTTGATTTCCTTTGGCATAAAATTATGATAAATTTTGGAGCACCAAGGAGCATAGTTTTAGACCAAGGACCACAATTTATGTCTAATATGATCTAGGCTTTCACAATGTATTATCAGATCAATCATAAGAAGTCATCTCCCTATCACCCACAATCAAATGGACAAGTTGAAGTAACGAACAAAGAATTGGAAAACATCCTTACCAAAATAGTTGAAGTAGGTAGAAAGGATTGGGTAAAGAGACTACCTGAAGTTGTCTAGGCTTACAATACAACTTGGAAAACTACAAATGAGGTTTTCACCATATGAGTTAGTCTATGGGAAAAATCCTTGTTTCTATTGAGTTTGAACTATAGACATTGAGGACAATAGTTAAGGTGGGTATTGAGTTGGATGCATCTCAAAAGGAGAGAATCCTTCAACTCAATGAGTTGGATGAATCGATGATGGAAGCACTTTAGCAGATGGAGATAATCCAAGATCAAAGGAAGAAATGACATGATACACATCAAGAAAAGGAAATTCAAAGTAGGAGACTGGGCATTGTTATTTGATTCTAAGTACCAACAATTCAAAGGAAAATTGAGAACCAGATGGTTGGGACCCTATCAGATTGAGAAAATATTTGATAATGGTTCTATTTAGTTACTTCTCATTGATGGCAAGCAAGAAGAACACTCTTGGTCAATGGACATAGGCTAAAACTTTATAGGAAGCCTCCTACTAAAGATGAAGTATTGAGGTGGATTGAAGTAGATAAAGAATTTGATCATATAGAAGAACCCAATTCTTCCAAAATGATCAAATAATCAGAAGTTAGATCCATAATAAAGGGAAGAGAATGAAACCAAGTAAATGGCGTTATCTTCCCCCCCAAAAAAATGGTTTGTCTTAGAGGTCAATTGAAAACCAGAAATGGCGGTTGATATCCTCAAATGGCTAAATCAAAATAAAGGAACTTCTTTGGAATTCCAGCTATTTTTTTAAACCATTTTTTTCCTTTTGTTTCACTTTTAGGAATTATGATTCATCATGATGGAGGGATTACATCATCAAGGATGGTAATTATATCTTTAACTTATTAAAGGTTAGATTAAAAGTTCACATGTGTGATTAGATTTGATTTAAAAGTTGGTATGATGAGTCATCTATTGTACATCATGATTAAAAGTGAGTAATCATGAGAAATATATTGATAGAATAAATTGGCGGCATAGTTATAATGAGTTATCATTAGTGTGGAATCAACAAAGTGAAAACTAGTTGTAGAGAAAATTCAAGAAGAAGTACAACATAGGAAGTTCTGCAACTAAGTACAGAAGTTCCGCAGCCTAAATAGTTCAGCTAAATTAGTAGTTTAAGTACAAAGATTTCTTCAGCCAACCCACACAAAATTAAAGGAGAACGAATTTGAATCACCATGGGGATTAAAAAGAAGTCAAAACCAAAAGATGATACCCAGCTACTTGCGGACAAAGAAGTGGCATCTATCTTTGAGCAAGCAGGATGGCTAGAATTCCTTTAAAAAATTTCAAAATATAACGATGAATTGGTAAGAGAATTCATCATAAATTTAGAAAAAAAAAGGAAAAAGGTTAGAAATATTTTAATTCCTTTTTATGTGAATATAATAAGGAATGTGTTGATATGGAACATCAATTGGTCCCAAGTAAGTTCGTCCATGATATGCATATGCTCGAGGATGGAATAGGATCGATGTCTCAATGAAAAAACTCGACATGGCGGTAGCGAGTGGCTTGGCACAAGTGAGGCATTGAGCCTCAAAATCATTCGACTAGTTCACACTTCACATGCACATGCACACCTTGCAAATAGTGACCACAACGGTGAAGCATGTGAACTATTTGACAAAATACCTTCTCGCAAAACTGTGGGATTAGTAAAAAGGACTAAAAAGGATTCAGCTACCTTTGTGCTAATGTGTGGACAATCATCGGAAAGATCATATTTTCCACATTAGGAGAGACACCTTAATCAGCTGCACAAGCCTCCCCTTCCTTTTAGATATGTATGCAAATCGTAGAAGTATGTGAATTGTTTGACAAAATGCTTGCTTGCTCTGCTTGTCAGGATTTTAAAAAAAGGCTTGTCGAAAAGATCGTTGTGAAACCTTCTCAGCCATATCTATTACAAACGTGAATAGGAGAGGAAATAGGTAAGGAAAATAGAGAGCTAGTATATCCCGTAGCTTGTCCCGATCTCCTACAAAAAAAGTAAAACAAGAATTACTTGCATCTATGTCAAATGATATATGAGACAAGAATTGAGGATTTATAAGAACCTAAAAGATTAAAGTGAGAAAATTAGCTCCATTAAAATTTCAAGTTAGGTCGATTTATTGCTAATATGAAAGTGTAAGGGCAAGTAGAAGACATCTTCAAATGATTCGGTTGCGAAAAGGATTCGAATATCTTGTGGATGAGCAAAGGACCTATCTCACGCTCTACATGCTTTGGTTGATATACCCACACATAGATTTCAAAATGCACTCCTTGAAGTAGCTAACTGATCAGCTTGTGTCCCAAAGATGAAGAAGGGAAGTCCAGGCTGCGGGGGTTTGCAAAGGGCAGACAACAATGGATACGGGGCAGATGAAGTCAACTACTCTGATGATCCCTTTTTAGAGCAATCTATTTTTTCCTTGCAGAATATTGAGGCTTGGCGGCAGAAGGAAGTGAATAGCCCTATCTCCCGGGTCCAATGAGGAAGAATTTTATTAAAACAGGGGCCGAGCATGCATTGGAGAATCGGATCATGGCAGGGACAGGGACTAGGTCAGAAATATTAGGATCTATGAAGGAGGATTGGACATGGGGAATGACTACCCTTGGCTCTGTCGGGAGGATTTGGATCAGAATATTGGCAAAAGTTTTCCTTTATCCCAAGATGGCTTTATTGGCTCTACTCTGGATTATGGGTTGATGTCTAGGTGGGGGTCGAGGGCTGAAGTGGATATGAGACAGGGAGAGAATAAAGGAAATTTTGAAGCGGTGTTGGAAGTTGAACAGGACGGGAGTCTTCTGGGTAAATGTGGAAGTGGGAAGAAGATTCGAAGGTGCATAAAATCTAAGAAACTGGAGGCTTTAGTGCTGGGTAAGGATGTAAAGCTACACGAAGTTGTGGAAGTAGCAGATAAAACTATTGTTGGACAGCCCGAAATTACCGGTTTGGGATTCTATATTTGAAGAATCGATTAAGGAAATCAAATTGGGTGACAGGTTAAGATATGAAGCTTTTCTCTTGGCCAGGGGATGGTTTTCTTTCACTCTTAATTCACCTGATGATGTTCATTGGATTCTGAACTTGGTTTGGAGCATGGACTCCACTCCGCTCCTTTTGAAAGCTTGGACCCCCTTTTTGATGCTCGAAAAGAGAGGATGGATACTCTCCCTGTGTGGGTTCGTCTACCGGGCCTTCCAGCTACTCTGTGGTCTCTGGATGTATTGATTATAGGTGAGACAAGAATTTTTCTCAAAGCTGACCTTTCCTTTAGGCATTATGGAGTGATGAGTAGCCCGGATCTTGGTCAATTTAGATATGAGGGAAGGACTGGCAGAGGATCTATTGATAGCGATTGGTGACCATTTTCTCTGCCAAACTTTGGATTATGAGGGAATCCCTTTTCGCTGTCATAGATGCCATGCTCATGGGCACTTGGTTGCTCAATGTCATCTTCCTTTCAAGGGGTTTCATGCCTCGGTGGATTTGTCAAAAAAGAGGGGAATGTCTCATGCTCAAGAAGAGGGTTTGGGGAAGAATCTGATGGTGAATGATGGCGACATGTTTTCAAGGGTGGCTCTGATTGAGGAAGGATTGCATGGACCAGCCTCAAACATTATGGAATCACCAAAGGAGGCTCCTACTTCCATTGGAGCTCGTGCTGTCACTATAGGTTTGGAATCAAAGATGCAAGGAAGGATGAAGATGAATATCATGGTCTGCTACAACCTCTTGATGTCACTTTCTTGAATACTTCCAATGTTCACTCGAATTTGGGTTTGACTTCCTCAGAGGCACATGTCACCGCTTAAAAACTAGGGATTATTCCTATCCCTTCAGTGCAAAACAATGATGTTTCTTGCCAGATTTCTGGGGAGGGGGTTATGACACAACCTCCAAATTTACCAAGGGTATCTGATGCCTCTAAGGAATCTGATGATTCAGTCATTCGTTACGCTCTTGAATTGATCCATTCTTCTATCACAAAATCCTTCTATTAAGGTTGGGGGCCTTGGGATGGAAGATCTCTCTGGAGCTAGAAGGAAGGGTCGAAAATCTCACTTATCAGTGGCTAAGGATAGGGCGAGAGTGGATATAGCTGATGGCTAGACAAGTTTCAATTGAATGGGCACTTAGAGCAGTGAAAGCCCTTTGGTGGTGCCTTAATGAAAGTGTTATCTTTCAATTGCAGAGGTTTGGTGAGCTCGGGAAAAAAATTGTCACTGAAAAGACTTTTTCAGACTACTTCCCCTGAAATAATTCTCCTTCAGGAAACTTTGGGAGCTGAACTACAGATTTCGAGCATTTTGGAAACTTTATTCAAGGGATGGATGTTCTTTGCAAGTGATGCTAGAGGTCGGTCAGGAGGACTTGCTATAGGGTGGAATCCATAGAAAATCAGGATGGTCAGTTCGTGGGGTTTTGAATCTGGTCTTGGATTGGATTTTTTCTCTGAGGAGATGGATATGGAAATGTTGGCTCTTAACATTTATGGGCCATATGGGGATAGAGTTGATTTCTGGGAGAAAATTTGGTGTAAGGATATCTGGAAATCGAAAGCCATCCTATTGGGAGGAGATTTAAATTTCACGCTTGGGCTGCGGAGGTTTGGGGTCCAAAAGTGAAAGCGGACTCTTTGGCTGAGTATTTCATACGCTTTTTGAGAGGACGGTTGACTTGGTGCCTATTAAGTTGGCTTTATGTGGCAAAATAAACTATAGGGAAGATAGAGTTGAAAAGAGATTAGATCGATTTCTTGTATCTCGAGGAGGTGATCGAGTCTGTGTGCCTCATTCATCAATGGGTGGATTGTTAGGAAATAAGAGATAAAATATGTGGAATAATCCCTTATAGAATCACAATAGTAGAAATTAATATGCGAGAAAATATTGTAGATCTGAAATAAAAGTGCAGAATAAATAACACAACACAGAGAGATAAGATTTAACGTGGTTCACCCAATTTGGGCACGTCCACCAAGAATCACTTGCTCGATTTTATTACAAGCCTCCACTCTCTCAATACAATACGTGAGATCCGTTTGAGGCTCAACAAACTCTATAGAATTCACACCGAATTCAAAACACATCTCGTAATACATTTGCTTGTGTATCTATCATATGCATAATACCATATGTTGGGTAAGATTTGATACAAAATCGTGGGTATCAAAACCAAGGGAAAAAACCATGGATATCAAAACAATGGGCAAAAGACCAAAAAAACCATGGGCCCAAAAATAGCCCATAACGGTTACCCATTACCCATGGGTTAATAAACCACCCATGAAAATTGGGTGCTTCGCCCCGAACCCCCCTGACCCACTCACCGGCGAGCAAGACCGCCGTAAAAATACTCGAGTGTAACACATAGAAGGTGTACCATACTCTAACATGAAAATAGGCTCCACAAACATAACAATCTCCCACTTGGAGACTAGTTTCCACTGAAAATTGTCATCCGCGAAGGCCAACCAAAGCTAAACATAGCTTTAGTTTATCCCTAGTTTGACCACCTTGGTCATCATGTCTGCAGGGATGGTATGAATCTTCTCCAACTTCAACTTATCTTCCTCCAAAGTTGTCCTGATGAAGTGATATCTCAACTATATATGCTTCATCCTGGAGTGGAAAGCAGAGTTCTTAGCTAGGTGTATAGCACTCTGACTATCACTATATAGCTTACATTCCTCCTTCTTATGCCCCAACTCCTCAAGTAATTGTTATAGCCAAATAATCTATTTGCTTGCCTCGTGGCAGCAACATACTCGGCCTCGTGGATGACAAAGCCAAAAAGTAGTCGTGAAATCCAGCCTCACTGCTTTGTCCCACCTATGTAAATATAACTGTTGTGTTCCTACCCTGTCTACATCTCCAGCCATATGTCTCGAATCTACATAACCACGTAAAGTGGTGTTTGATCCAATGTAGCACAAAATGTCCCCATGGTCCTTTCAAATACCAAAGGATCCATGTGCCACAATGCTCTTTACGGATCACTCATAAATCTAGGTAATATTGCATGGGCAAACTGTGCCTAGTGCACACCATAAAGCATACATCAAACTACCAACCGATGAGTAAGGTACCTTTGACACGGTTTCTTTCCCGCCTGTTTGGGACACCGCTCCTTTGATAACTTGAAGTGGCACAAAGGAGTCCTAACCTGGTTTAGATCTTGCATATTAAACCTCTCAAGACCTTCTTAATGTACTCTTCCGAGATAAATTCAGCTTTCATTCCTTCCTATCCCGAGATATCCTCATACCAAGGATTTGTTTGTTTGCTATGCACCGAAATCCTTCATGAAAAGGATTCACTTTGCTTCTTGAGTACTTTTATTTCTTGCATGTTTTTACCAACCAACATGTCATCCACATACAAACAAAGGATAATATAACTTCCATGGGATACACAATGATAGAATGACATCTAATATAACCTTTCTCCATCATGAAGCTATCAAATTTCTTATACCATTGACGTGGAGCTTGTTTCAAGCCAAGCTCTTCTTCAATTTGCACACCATCTCCTCTTTACCTTTGACCTCATAGCCCTCTTTGTGCATATATAGTTCCTCCTCCAAATCACCATGGAGAAATGGGTCTTTACATCCTCGTTCTAAGTGCAAGTCTTGCTGCTACTATTCCAAGAACAGCTTCGATAGAAGTCATTTTACTACAGGAGAAAAAAATCTCATCAAAATCTATACCTTGTTTCATTGTAAACCCCTTGACCACCAACCGGGCCTTATATCTTTCTTTCCTCATTCTTCATCTTTAACGCTGTACACCCACTTGTTAGCCGCAATGCTCTTTTGCCTTCCTATAGCTTCACCAAATCCCAAGTCTGGTTCTCCATGAGAGACTTATGCTCCTCATCCATGGCTTGCTCCCACTTCTTACTAGAGCTCGTGATTGCTTCATCAATATAGGATCTCCACTATCGGTGAGTAATAAATAATAAAGAGAAGGAGGATGAAGTTCTTTTCTTACCCTGAACCTCCTCATCCGTAGGAGTTTGGGGTTCCTATGAGTAGGTTCTGAACCGATTCATGGGTCACTTTCCCATTGAAGATCCTCTACCACTTCATATTCTTTCTTGGATTCTTCCTTGTTTTCCCGCAATTTGTTGCTTATACATGACTTTCTCATTAAATATGACATCCCTTAATACTCCAACATTTAAACCCAAATTCATCACCACCATAACCAATGAAAGTACATTTTCCGATTTAGCTCTCTAGCTTGGTCCTATCATCCTTGTCTATATGAACAAACACTTCACATCCAAAGACTCTAAGAAATGAATAATCAATTTTCTTATCATACCATGCCTCCTCGGTATGCCTCCATCCAAGGCAATGAGGGTCCTCTCTTTATCAAGTACATAGGGCTCACCGCTTCTACCCAAAAAGAAAGAGGGTTATGTAACCTCATGACCTCAAAATGTTCCATTATTGTTCTATTCATCCTTTTTGATACCCCATTCTGCTGTGGAGTTCCTGGAACCATCTTTTTCCTACGGATTCCATTCTTAGAACAATAATCATTAAATTCATTGCTGCAATACTCCCCTCCATTATCTGACCTAAGAAATTTTAGCTTAAGACCTGTTTCATTCTCTACCAAGGCTTTCCATTTAACAAAAGTGTCAAATACATTAGATTTGTTTCTAATACAATAAACCCAAACTTTCCTTGTTGCATCATCAATAAAAGTAACATAATAACTTGAACCCCCAAGAGATGATACTGAGCCGGCCCCACACATCAAAATGTACCCACTTCTAACTTACTCTCTTTCTTCGTAGGTCCAACCTTGAGAAACCTTACTGCTTTCTGCATTTCCCATATTTATGAGGTAAATCCAAACCTATTTACGTATATGGAAAATTCTTTTTATGATGTTCATGCCCTTATGGCTCATATGACCGAGCCTAGAGTGCCATAATGTTGTATCTACATCTGAAGCCACAAGATTACAATCATTAGTATTATCGGTGGTTAAATCAAGGTTCCAACCTTCTTACCTTTGCCACCACAAGAGCACCCTTGGTAACCTTCCAAGAGTCTGTAAATAGTGGACAACCATCACTTCCCAATGCGCCCGCCGATATCAAATTTCTCCTTAATGTAAATGGGCATCCTTAGATAGCCATGTATTCCCATTTCGCATCTTAACCTGAAAGCAGAACCTTTCCAACTATGTTGCAAGGCTCATCATCACTAAGAAAACATTCCAAAATCCCTTGAACATAATCAACAAAATAATGCCTATGTGGAGTAGATGAAAAGAAGCCCCTGAATCTAAAACCCAAGATTCAGTAATATTATGCAAAGAAATAATCAAAGCATCGACATACATTACCCGATGCCACATTTGCCTCCTTGTTTTCTTTGTTGTTTCTTCTTATCCCGAAGCTCCCAAATCCTTCTTTGCATGCCCAGGCTTTCCACAATTCCAAAGCATACAATCTTGTTCTTGGATTTTGAAATCTTTTGATTTTCCACGGTTTCCTCTATTTGTCTCCCTCTAGTTTCCCTTTCACAAATCATTCCAAGTAGATGATTCCCAAGAGCTTTTTCTTCACATTTCTCGCTAGAATCACCCCACAACATCCTCAAACTTCAACTTCGAGTTAGAGAACCGAGTTACTTATCGAGGCTATTCCAACTCTGTAAAGAGCCTGTAATTAATAAAGCCCTAACTTCTTCATCAAATTCTATGTAACTCGAAGCTAGCATATTCACAATCGTATTGAAATCATTTAAATGGAACTATTCTCGACATCTTCATATTAAACAATTTTTCATTAAAAATATCTTATTAGAGGAAGAGGGTTTTTCATATAACTTCCCTAATACATCCATTAGATCTTTTGAGAAACATTAAATAACACCGAGGATGCAAGACACATGCCCAAATGCTCAAGTGCCTTCCGATCCAACAAATCCCAACATGTCATATGGTTTGTTCACCTTCTCGCATGGGAGTATAAAGATCCTTTTGATAAAGGTAATCTTCCATCTCGCATCTTCTAAAGACTAAAATCTACCCGGTGAATTTATCAACCCTAGATCTTCCATCATCTCGCCATAGCTCCCACTCAAGATAGAACTTTCCTATGATTCAACACTTCAAGAAACCAAAGTTTAAAGGCTCGATACCAATTGTTAGGAAATAAGAGATAAAATATGTGGAATAATCCCTTATAGAATTACAATAGTAGAAATTAATATGCGTAAAATATTGCAGATCTAAAATAAAAGGGTAATAAATAACACAACAAGAGAGACAAGATTTAACGTGGTTCACCCAATTTGGGCTACGCCCACCAAGGCTCGATTTTATTTCCACTCTCTCAATACAATACCCAGATTTTGGAGCTATGCTCAAAAAACTCTACATAATTCACACCCGAATTCAAAACACATCTGTAATACATTTGCTTGTGTATCTATCATATGCATAAGACCATATAAATAGACGTGGCAAAATACAAAACGTGGGTATATAGGAAAAAAGTATCAAAACAATGGGCAAAATCGAAAAAAACCATGGGAAAATAGATCAATTTCATTACCCATGGGTTAATAAACCACCCATGAAAATTTATTTTGGGGCTTCGCTTCGAACCCCTGACCAGCTCACCGCGAGCGGGACCGCCGTAAAAATACCCGAGTGTAACACATAGAAGGTGTACCATACTCTAACATGAAAATAGGCTCCACAAACATAACATGGATAGTGGAGGGGAATCTGATCATTTTCCTATTTGTTTGGAGATGCAAGGTAGGAAAAAAGCCGGCAAGCCCATTTAAATTTAATGTTGGTTGGCTCAAGGATGTTTCTTTTCAAGAGTTGGTCCATTCTTGATGGATTCCTTTTTGCTCTGATTTGAACACTACTGCTGCTTTTCAGTTCACTGAAAATTTAAAAAATATTAAGCTGGATACTAAATTATGGGCTCGTAAGAAGAAGGAAAGGGATGAGAAAGATCTATTTGAAATCGAGGAGGCCTTGCAGAAGTGGTATGATTCAGAGGGGGGTGGTTTCTTGACTGAGGAGGATAAGATTCAGCTTGGGATTCTTGAAAAAAGGAGAAGGTGTCTATTGGATGAGCGTGAGGCTTTATGGCGCCTCAAAAGTAGAGCTTTGTGGCTTGAATGTGGGGACGAGAATACAAATTTTTTTAGTCCTATGCACACAGGCGCAAGCTGAGAAATACTATATGGGGACTAAAAAACTCGAAGGAGAGAGGATTTCTTCTTTCAATGAGCTGGCAACATCGGGCGTCGACTTCTTTAAAACGCTTTATAAAGCCCCGACCGTAACCTCTATAGCTGAAGTGGTTAAGATTGCAATTTTTTTCCTACTTTCACTGACCTGGCTGGAAATAGAAATTTGATGGCTGAAGTCTCTATGGAGGAGCTCTCTGAGACTCTTCATAGTTTCCAAAAGGATAAAAGCCCAGGGCCTGATGGATGGACTGTGGAGTTTTTCTTGGATTTTTTTGATCTAATTGGTGTGGATTTACTAAGGGTTGTGGAGGAATCCAGGAGGTCTGGGAAGATTTACAGTGCCTTCAATTCTACTTTCCTTGCCCTCATTCCAAAGACTGATGTTCCAGAGTCTTTTGATGAGTTCAGGCCAATTTCTTTATGTAACTGTATATATAAAGTTATTGCTAAGATTATTGCTCACAGGCTCAAGGTTGTTCTTTCCAAATCCATATCCAAAGAACAATTAATTTTTTGGAAGGAAGGCAGATTCACGAAGTGATTGGTGTGGCTCAGGAGGGTCTGCACAGTTTAAAGGTAAAGAATCTAAAAGGGGCTGTCATAAAAATTGATCTTTCAAAGGCATTTGATCGGGTGAGTTGGCTCTATATTCATCTTCTCCTCACTCACCTGGGATTCAAGTTATGTTTTATTAATTGGGTGATGTGTTGCATCACTTCTGTATCCTTTGCGGTACTTATTAATGGTGCAAAGCATCACCTTTTTCTATCTTTGAAAGAGGCCTTAGAAAGGGTTGTCCTCCTGTCTCCATTACTATTCTGCTTTGGTTGTTGAAGTGGCGAGCAGATTTGATGGAGTCAAAACAAAATGGATGCTTTAAAGGTCTTCAAATTTCTTAGATTCTTCATATCACTCATTTGCTTTTGTTGATGATATTCTAATCTTTTACAATGGTTCACGTAGGAGTGTTGAAAATTTGAAAGCTTTGTTGGACCTATTTAGCAAAGCCACTGGAATGGTTATCAATGATAGAAAATCCACTATTTCTTGTCATAATTTGGAGGTGGATGAAGAGGATTTTATTGTTAGATGTTTTGGGTTTCCTTTGGAAAGTTTTGAAGCTAGTTTGAAGTATTTGGGCTTCCATTTGAAACCAAATTGTTACCGTAAGGAAGATTGGATGTGGTTGATTGCAAAACTGGAAAAGAGGATCAAGGTTTGGAGTCACAAGTGGTTATCAAGGGCTGGTAGGTTGGTTCTGGTTAAGTCAGTTCTAGATGCTATCCTGTCTATTGGATGTCTTTAGCATGGATCCCTAAGGGCATTTTAGAGAAGGTTCGCAGACTTTTCTCCTCCTTTCTTTGGCGTGGACACAAGGAACATCATTTCGCTCCTTGGGTCAGATGGGAAAGGATAGCAACTCCTAAAGATATGGGAGGATGGGGACTAAAGAATATACTCCTTTTTTCAAAAGCTCTGGCAGCCAAAGGGGTATGGAGACTCATTTCTACCAGAAGTTTGTGGACTGAGGTGATTGTTCAAAAATATATTGCTCCTTGCTCTATTTTAGATTGGATAAGGAATCCAAACAAAAAGGGGGGCAATGCCTCTATTATTTGGAAAGCCATTATAAATTCTTTCAATGTGGTGGGTAGCGGTTTGGCTTGGTAAATTGGAAATGGCTGTCAGGTCCATCTTGGCATGGATCCATGGCCAGGCAGTAGAGGCAGTCATCTGCTTCCTCAGGCTGTTGTTAATCATCTACAAGAAAGAGGATTTTTTCTATTATCTCAAGTGGCTGACCCATCGGTGACTTCTCTTTGGAGCCAAGGTTGGTTGAAGGTTGATCGTGTGGGTCTGGCGGATGAAGAGGCTGGCATTTGGTCTCATTTTATTAATAATCTTAAAGCTACCCATATCAGAATTGGCGGTGAAGAGGAGGATGTTCTTATTTGGGACAATGATCCCTCAGGCTTTTATACTCCCAAAGGTGGTTATATAAAGTTAAATGTAGATTACTTTCAGAGAGATATAAGATGGTGGTGGAAGCAGATTTGGAAGATGAAATGCCCACACAAAACTCGGTTATTTATGTGGTGCATCTTGGAGAACAAGGCTCCAACTTGGGATAATCTTCAGAAAAGGCAGTTCCATGGCCCCGGCTGGTGCATTCTTTGTAAAACTGAATTTGAAATTGTGGAACATCTCTTTCTTTTTTACAGGTTTTCTAAGGCGGTTTGGGCTGAATGCTCTAGAATTTTGAAGGAAATATGTTTTTGGCAAGGGATAAACGTGGACGTGGCTTTAAAGTAGTGGATCTCTAGTGCACCTAATCGGCATAGGAAAGCTCTTCCACTAATTATCTGCTGGGGTATTTGGATTGCATGAAACAAGAACATTTTTGAGGAAAAACAATCGAACCCAAGCTTGGTAGCTGCTCAAGGAATCGGTATTCTTTCTCATTTTATAAAACTGTTCGAGACATCGGAAAGTGGTGAAAGCTCCCATCAACAAGAACCTACCATGGCTTCTTTTTGATGGCGCTGCTCAGGGTGAACCATCTATTTGCGGTGGGGGTGGGGTCTTACACCTTTCTGATTCACATTTTTATAAAATTAGTATGGGTCTGGGTAATGGCACAAACAATTATTGAACTATGGCTCTCAAATACTCCTTATTGTTTGCCTTAGAGAAATCTATCAAATCCATTCAGGTTATGGGGATTCGTTGCTTGTGGTCAATTGGATCAAAGGGTGACAAATATGTCACCATACCCATCTTCAACCATTGCTAAAGGATATCAAAGATATTGTGTTTGCTTTCGATTATTTTGAGATTTCTCACATCTTCAGGGAGCTCAATGTTATGGTGGATCATCTGTCAAAGGAAGGCATTAGTATGAGATATGGGCAGATGCAAATACATGAACAATAGGAGAATTCACATTTTGAACATTATCACAGGCCTTTCCATGAATATTAGAAAAGGACTCTGAGTGAGGAATCAATTGTGGGCCTACTAAACTTGGGGGATTTTGGAATTCTGAATGGCATGGGCAGGTTCATTTATGTCCTTGTTGTTTTTGGCATGAGGTTTGGGTTTCTCTGAGTTTGATCTTGGGTTCATATCTTGGTATACGTTCTCCTCAGTGCTGGAGATACACACATTTCTCCATAGCGTTGTTCTTTGGGACACCTGCGGGATTTTTCTGAGGTGGATCTTCTTGTTGCACTTTCTCTTTTACTTTTCTCTTGTGGCCAATTTCTGGTGATGTTGGAATGCTGTTTGCATCTTCTTAATGTAATTTTGCTCTTATTGGAATAAAATTACGATTTTTCTCTTGGAGAAAAAAAAAAAGCAATGTGTCAAGGGTGTCAATTGTGCATGTCCCAAATCTGTAAAGGGACCTTGAAAGAACTGGTTAAAACCCTACTACATGAGGGGAAATTGAACCCCAATACATTTACAACATGAAGAAAATCATAAAAGGGGTCAAAAGGGCAAGTTTTCCCAAACCCTTTGATAGAGTGGCATTTTGGATAGTCAAGTATTTAACTTGTGATGGTCGATTTGGGTTGGTAGGAAGAGAAGTCTGAAGATGCTCATATATCTTAGATATGGAGCTACAAAACTAAAATATATAGTAAACCTTTTAGGGTTTCTTTTTACTCTATCCAGGACCATGGCCCAGAAGTATTCCTGGGGTGTGGGAACAATTACACATCGTGGGTTAGTCCATTTGGTATGCAACATCATTTTCTATCAAAGAAAAATGGAGAAGAAATTTGGGAGAAGTTTCTTAACAAATTTAAGAAAAGCCTTGATATTATCGGAGGGAAATAGCAACTCCTTTTTCTCCTTCAACTAATTTGGAAATTGATGCCCTATAAAAGAAAAGAAGGAAATGGGAAGATAGAATATGCCAAAAAGAAGAAGATCTGGAAGAAGGATCGAAATACATAACCATTTGTACCTTTAAAGGAAACCCCTTCTCCATCTACTGGGAGCTAATATGTGTCTTTGGCGGTGATAGTTCACCCAAGCAAGAGTAGAAAGTGAAAATAAGAAAAATATCTAGGAGGAGACCCACTTTGCTGGGCATTTTAAAGTTCCTCAAAGAAGAAGAATTCATAAGAGGTCTAGAGAAATATCGGAGGAAATGAGAGAACATGAAAAGATGAAAAAAAGAGGTTGTTGATATTTTGGGCAGCATGGTCATGACTCCTCCTGTACCAAGCCAAGATGAGAGGGACAAAGGAGATGAGAGATTTGAGGAAATTTTTTTCAAGAATTGGGTGAATCACCTGCATTATCACATGAAGAAGAAGAGTTGGCATCTTGGAGGCAAAAGGAAATTTCCTTTAGTAGAAGAAGAATGCTCAACTCCCCAAGAAATTTCAGAGAAAGAAGAAAAATAGCAAGTTAAACAAGCTTTGTTTTTGTCCAGAGCAGAGCTCATTATCAGGGAAAAGGATGAGGAATTGGATTTCCTCAAACTCAAATTAGAATAGAGAGAAATGCTCATTAAAGAACTAACAACTCAGCTTGCACAGCCAGGACTGAGGAATTAGTAGGAATTAAACAACAGCTGATGGAGAAAGAGGAAGAATGTCAAACTTCTAGGAGACAGAATGTTGTGTCAATAGTCTCTGCACAAACTAAATTAACTTATTTTCCACTCAAGCAGTTATGGGATGATACTTGCAGGGAACTCAGTGAAGTTAAGACATCCAATGAGGATTTGAAAAGCAAAATGGAAGAAGAAAAGAAAGCAAGAAAGGAATGGGAAGAAAATTTTTAGAAAGAAGAAGAAGATAAATATAGATGTCTTGTAAAAGTATAAATGGTTTGCATAATGAGTGAAAAGTTGTTTGCAGGCGGGAGACCTTCTCCCGCATATAATGTGTTTCTAGAAGAATAATTCACTCATAGGAAGGTGTCAAGGATTGCATGTGGCCTTCCACATGAAATAAAAGATGAATCGAGTTCATGGCATCTTATTCTTCAACCAGTACAGAGCAAAAAAACCTTCTCTGTGAATTCTATCTTTGTAATCTGATGCTAGAAAAGAACACAGGATTTATGATCAATTTGTATGTAGGAGAAAGTCAGCTTAATGCATTTGTCTCTATTCTTCAAAATCAGATTGCATGGAAGGAAAGGGATTCTAAGTTTCTATTGAAAGCTAGCTTGACTGGTCTCTGCATGAGAGCTCACTATGGTAAACCATCTGCTTTCTTCATACATTTTAGAACCCATGCCTTTGATGAACGATTCAAGACACATTATTTTTCCATCTTACAAAAAAGTATTGATGCCTTCACCTCCTATGAGGAGGAAAATTTTGAAGACATTTATGAGGGATGCATGAAAAGGTGGGAGCTTCTCACGGTTTCCTTGAGAAGAAGGGAAGTAATATCCCCTATAAATTTGATCTGGAGTCTAAAAAGAGCAAAATCTTTATGCATAATAATTCCTCGGATCAATGAAGCCCATAGGCGCATATGGATAGGAATGCGAACAAGGCCCCCTCTACTTCTCACCCCCATATCTCCTTGGCAAAACAAAGAACCTCAAGATCCTACTCAATTTGAGGAATGACAGAGGAAAGTAGAAGGAGTAGGGTATAGTACCTCTGAATTAAAGCATTGGGATATTCAGTTCCAGCCATTTGACCTAAGCAATCAAATGGAATGCAAAATATATAACCCCAAATTTGAAGAGTAAAGTTTGTAAAGGGACTTACAAACAAGTAAGTATGGGGGAAATGATGAGGCCAAAATATGCCCGTTAAATGTACAATAAATGATCTCATCTTACTCTCCTTTTTATTAAGTTTGACTACATTTTGTGACTTTTGTTTGATTTGATATAAGTTAGGATGTAATTTTCCATCTTTTGTTGATTATGATTCTAACATTAAAAGCTCTATAATTCCTAACAAAGTGTTTTGGAAATTCATTTTTGTAATAAAGCAAGTCACAATTAGGCGGAAGAACAAAGTATGAAGTGGTCAGCATGTTTTTGAAATTATTTGTTTCAATACAACTTAGTTTCAGAACTTCCAAGCTAGTTCCAGAACTCCATTACATAGTCACAAGATTTATCACCTAGTTCTAGAACTTTCAGACTTAGTTCCAGAACTTTCGGACTTAGTTAGGAACTCTAGTATTTAGTTCTAGAATTTTTGGACTTAGTTGCATAATTCCTATGTATAGCCCTAGAAATCTCATGGTTTTGATCTTGAACGATTTTCAAGGAAGTTCCAAAACCGATGGGAGTTTGTCTATTCCAACAACATCCAGTGATTTAGCATCAATGACCCTTTCAATTAGGGAGGGATTAGAAGATTTCGATCTTAGATCTAGGGATAGTTATCTTATCATTTTACATCCAGTCACATTTTGATTTAGCATCTATTTTGGGAACGATTTGATTCCATCTGAATCCTTGGGGCATCTATGACTGTAAATGTATCTCTAGAGGAAGTATATATATATATATAGATATATATATATATATATAGAACAAGAGATATATATATATATACACATATCCAACACGTTTTTTGTAATGCAGTACATTTTATCAATAAAATATTTATATGAGAGAATATAGATATAGAAGCACTACCCCAAGAACCAAGATAGATTGTTATTTATATTTTTAGCAAAAATAGTTTAGATATATCACATATCGTTTTTAATTCACGTTAAAATTTGTATACTCATTTCGCAGTGTCTACATTAACTTATTTCCATA
Source organism: Taxus wallichiana var. yunnanensis (assembly GCA_018340775.1). Classification (NCBI taxonomy): domain Eukaryota; kingdom Viridiplantae; phylum Streptophyta; class Pinopsida; order Cupressales; family Taxaceae; genus Taxus; species Taxus wallichiana. The sequence continues at coordinate 366,126,057 of CM031234.1, read as the reverse complement.
TTTTCTAGAACTTTAATTGTGTGTTTAATAGCAAGTGTGTTTATTTATCATTTTGAGAAAGTGTGTTTACTTCAAAGCAAAGTGTGTTTATTTCAAATTCATTTCTGCAAAGTGATTACTTCCAAGAGTTTTCATAGTTTGATTCCAATAAGGTTTTTAACCAAGAAGTCCTTAAGAAATTGAAAATATCCCTAGAAAATACAAAATACCTATCAATTATTTATATTTTTTAGTGAAAATAGTTTAGGATCTAAGTTGGGGACAAAAGGGGTTAAGTCGTCATATTGCAAATAACAACATAATATCAACTTGTAGGGATTATTAACAATACATACGTGTCAAAATTAGAAAAAATTATATTAATTATTTTCTTTCCTAAAATCATTTTTAAAAAAATGGACAAGATTATCTTTTAATCAAAATTCAATGACTTGTAAGATTTATCTTTTGTCCAAGATGTGTTATATTTCCTTTGGTGAGAAGTTAGATGCCACTTTATCTTGGGATGAATTTTAGTTTGTATTTTTTTAGCAATATTTTATTTTTATGATTTTTTCCATGAAAGTGGTATGAAAACATAAAGAAAACAGAGCACTTTTCGTTTGCCCGCCATAACTTTCAAAAAAATATTGAAATCAAATAATTTTTTTTTGAACATGTATATAATTTCACCATGGTTGGGATGGTATAAGTTTTATCACATTTTGATTGAAACAAAATATGTAGTCTTAAACGTAGACATTTAACGGAAAAAGTGTCTTAAAGACCTACTTATTAGTAAAAATTATAAAATGATATTTATCTTATTCTATTCACTTTAAAATCAATATTTATACAAAAATACCTACAATGGTACCATTTTCATGACACATTTTTACTTTTTGGCATGGTTCAAGTCCATGGAAGACTAAATTTGATTTTTGTTTTTAATGTAAAATTCAGGATTTGATGTCCACTTATACTCGGTGCACTTACCCTTTAGGCACACCCCTGGTTTGAATATGACATCAACAGAGAGTTGATTAAATGAAGGGAATAACAACACCCTCATAGTGGTAATATTGGTATATTCCTTAAGCGGTATAAGGACATCAATGGATCGATACAACATGTTACAGTCTTGAATGGAGAAGGGTTGGCTAGAATAGTATAATTATGTCCTTCATGTTCAAATTTTAAAGTGGTGGTGTCAAGTTGGAGGAATGCGTAACCCATGATGCGAGATCGAGGGCATCAAGCAAAGCACGTTGTATGGAAATTTCCCTTCTAAAATAGAATAATTTTGGAATGGTATGGGGGCCTACACAAATGTGGAGAATGATGGTGCCCAATTTAGAAGTCATGGCATCATTGAATGAACGCAACATAAGCTGGGTTATTATGTATTATATTGGAATGGATGCATTTTTTTGTATGTATGGGAGGAAATGATGTTAATACTGGCACCGCCATCAATCATAACATGACAAACACATATATTATCAATGTAGACAAAAATGAATAGGGTGGGATCAAGATCATTTGATTGGAGAGGTACAATCTTGTCATCGAGAATGCGAGAGTGGATACTTAATGAGTGGAAACTGGTGAAGAGGAAATGGATGAAGTGGTAAGAGAAGCCACATGGTCAGGAGTGATAATGGATGCCACAGGAGTAGGGTCATTTGGTAAAACCTTAATAGATTACAAAACCTCCATGAGGGCATGTCGATGAGACTCATAGGTTTGGACTAGGTCGTATAAAGACATTTTAAGGGGAGACTAGTGTAATTGTTTAATCATTGTATGATAGGCAACCCCGCGAAATAGGGTAGGTGGGTCCATGAATGGTGATTTTTGGGGTAGGTGCTGTTGGGATATTGGGTAAAAATTTGGTGGATGAGATAGTTGTTTTCTCCTTTCCTTTGTTCTTTTGGGCGCGAGTGTCCACCTGGATCATGTTAATCTAAGGAAGAGAGGGAGATTGTGAAGGTGTGTCATGAAAGGTGTAACAACATGAGGGAAAAAAACCTAGTGCAAGATAAGAGCCTTGTGAAATGAGTAGGGCGCACTGGCATTTTGGTGGGGTTTTGGATAGTTCTCTTATGCGGACCATATTGATCTCAAATGTTGGAGGAGGGTAAAAAGGTTGTGGAGGTGGAGATGCAGGTCACTGAATAGGTAAAGAGTGAGGAGGTGTGGTGATTGGTGAAAGCAAAATGGGGTCCTCATCTAAAAGATCATCCTCGTCAAAATTTTTTTTACGAGGACATAGTTGGAGAAGAATTGTCTTAAGAGCCTCACATTTTTCCACATCATGCCCTGACACACTATGGTAAGCGTAAATTTTTGTATCATCAAACCATTTTGGTTTAGGTTTGAGTGGGTTGTAAGGTCGAAGTGGTGGTAAAGTGATGACAAAGGTTTCTAAAATATTAGCTAGGATATTAGCGTAAGACCCTACCAATGGGTCACAATACGAAATAAGTGTCTGTGGTTTTGGTGGAAGAGGTGCCATAGGGGAATAGAATTGGAATTTAAGTCATTATGACCACCTAATTGGTAGGTAGTATGGTTTTGGGTTTTGATTGCATCTTCTTGATTAAAGATGTAGCAGATGATCTAGCGGATGAAGGTGATGTAGGTTTAACTACCTTTTGAGATGATCGTGTGTTGTTGGGTTTTGGTGCACCTTCTTGGGTAAAGGTGTAGAAGGAGTGTGTGATGTAGAAGGAAGGTAGATGATGGAAGGGGATGAGCTATCCAAGGAGATAATGGAGGTGTGGTGAAGGTTGTGGGAAGAGGCAAGATGGATGGTTTTGGTTGAAAGGAAGGAAAAATCGAGGTAATGATGAGGATAGTGGAAGTGGTGTAGGTATAGGTGGTATAAAAGATGTAGGTGATGGAAAAGGCGTATGTTGTGTAGGTAATTTGGGTGTAACTGAGGATCATGATGAGGAGGTGGGTTGTTGTGGTTTTAGTTTACCTTGGATAGGAGGTTGTTTGGCCAAGGTTGATGGGTGAGGTCCTAGGATAGATGGAAGGGGTGAAGGTGATAGAGGGGTAGTGGGTGAAACTTGTGGATGCATTCTAAGAGGTTGGGTCATCCTCTTAGGTTGGGAATAGTCGATGCATTGGTTTATGAGAACATGACTAGGTCAAGTTTGATAGGAGGGTGGACTAGGCTTGATGTCGGCATGACTCCCAGAGTAGCGATGGGTTTGGGCGTGGTGGAAGATAAAGGTATAGGTAAGGCTTTAGGCATTGGAAAAATTCCATTTGAGGATGACGTTTTAGGTGTGGGTGAGGACGATGAAGAAGAATTCATTACTATTGAAATAGGCATGGTTTGTTTGGTCGTCTAAAACATCTTTGGATAGATCGTGGAAGTGTCGATAGACAACATTTACATCGACTTGAAAAAGGTAACAAAGGGGTCCCCAAAGAAGGGAATTGTCAACATAATCTAAGTGATCATCCAAACATGAAAATGACATCGTTGTAGGAGAGGATGATGTTGATTTAGTAGTAATCCCTGTAAACAATGTATGTGAGATAGGGAAATGGTTGGCTTCAAAATTTGTAGGTAGAAGAGCCGAGAGCAAGTCAACGAGGATCTTTGAAAGCCAAAGGAGAATTATCACCAATAGGAAGGGCGCTACCAATGGATTCTCTATGGGTAGGTGAGATGACAAGTAGGATGAGGTACGATCATTGGTCGGCAAAGAAGAGGAAGATGAGCATGGCTCATTCGCGCGTAGGAGAGATAATTATGTAGGGTGTTTATTGGTTTGAGAGGCATGTGGGGAAAGCGTATTCGGTATATATGACAGACTCCTCTACGTGGGTGAAGGGGAGATAAGGGAGACTCCTCTATGGGTAAAGGAGCTCACACAATAATTTCCTCGATAGATGGATTGGGAGGAAATCGGGGGAGAGAAATTGGTATGATGTAAAAAATGGAATGAACTTCACGAATGTTATTGTTACTAGTTGAGGGTTCACTTGTTTGGTTAGACGACGGGGCTTGGTTTGGGAACGACTTCTTAAAAATGTAAAATTTCTGATTTTCTAGTGCATTAGGGTTATCCAAGATGATATCTCTATTATCTAACATTTCTTGGGATATATTCTTGAAGGTGATACAATTACCATCATTGTGACCTCAAATGTGATGATAATTGCAGTAATCATTCTCTATATACCATGCTAGCATAGGACGAGAGGGGTCAAAAATAGTATGTGGTTTGACGGGTGGAAGAGTGATTGCTCCAACTTTTAGAAGATTTTATAAAACCGAAGAATAGGGTTCTCCTATGGGAGTGTATTTTCATTTCTCCCACTTGAACTAGAAAGTATGCATAGGAGAAAGGTTGGAAGAAGGATTTGCTTGATTAGATGGGTGAGATGGGCTAGACTTCAAAACTACCGCATGGGTTGATCCTTTTACATTGGAGTATTTATTTTGTGGTTTAGAGGAAGAAGATGTATCTTTTTTTAAAAACGCAACGTTCTTGTCACGTAATTGTATCTTATTCTCCTCAATGGTGCAAATCTCTAGTTTTCAAGCCATGGTGAATTCCTCGTCAAATGTGTGGAAGGTTTGAACTAGGAGAGTTGGTGAGATGTTCTTAGCACAAGCCCTAGTGAACAGCTCTATTAGCTTTGTTTAAGGCAACTGGAATGTGAGTTGGTTGATGAGGCTTCGCCAACGAGTGAGGAAATATGCGATAGATTCATCTTCGTATTGTTGGGTTGAGTACAAGTCGGTCATGGTGACCTTCTTGACAATATTGATCGAAAAATGGTCCATGAAGGCTTGAGCTACTTCGTTGAATGAGTAAATGGAATGCCTTGGTAGACCACTATACCAATCCAACGTAGGTCCTATCAAGAACATTGGGAATGTTCGAAAGAGCAGAGCGACGTCATGAGTGATCAAATAACACCCATGTTTGAAAGACTGCAAGTGTTGTTGCAGGTCTTATTTGCTATTGAAACAGTTGAATTTATGCATTTCCAAATGTGTATGGTATGGGTGAATGGGAATAGATGGATGAATGGGCTCATTGCAAATTTTGTCATATGTCAAAGAGGTCATGTGCTAGAGAGACTCGATGCTTCCAATGTTTGCATTTTTCCATCATCATTTTTATAAGATCGTTAGTAGGTTGTGATGGTTGGGCACCTCATGCGTAGTATAAGGGGGTAGATGATGGAGGTATCACGTGGAGGGCATCCTAGTATGTGGTGGTGCCAAGTATGAAAATTGTGAGGGAGGGATAAATGTATGTGGCAACTATCCGAGTAAGCCAAAGATGAAATTGGAGGTTATTGGTAATAAGTGTAGGTAGGTGAAGTGGATGTAATGAATCTCGTCGTAATAAGAGGAAGTGACTAAAGGATAGAGAGGATAATGTTTTGGAAGGGAGTGGGGATGCGACACCATGAGTGGTGAGAGGAAATAGGTATATAAGAGATGGAAGGTGTAGATAGGCCTACATGGGCAAGGTGATGAAGAAGTTGTTGACACCATAGGAACAAGCCCGACATCAAAGACGATAGATGTCGTAAGTGCAACATATATTGATGATGTGGGGTCAAGTTGGGACACCACGAGGGTAAGGTGGAAGAAGGTAAGGCTAAGCTAGTAATAGTTGACGCGAGAAATAGGTGCGAGGGTAGGAGGAATGGACACGGGCATGTCATATACTAACTATCTTGATAAAGCTCGAGTGGATGAATGGGTGACATAATATTATAAGAAAGTGTGGTTTTGGTCGAGGAGTATCGCGAACTCCTCCTCACCAGTACTAATGGTGATAGGATGATTGGGATCCATAGGTGACAAGATGGAAGGTAGTGATGGGATAGGCCGGAGCGGTGAAGGCTAGCATGAAATACAAGGGCGTTGGCTTGGCTACGAGTCAAAATAGTGTGAGTAAGTATAGCCACAGTAACCTGATCTTTGTAAATGACACAAAAGAACAAAAGGAATGGAAAAATATCTCTAAAAGGTGAAAAAAATGGTGTTGTTTTAATTGAAAAATTAAAACACATGAATTGATGGCGGTTTGGCAACCGATGATAGTGATAGATGGTAACCGATGACTATTAGGGTGACCGATACCGATTACTGTGAAGAATAAAAAGCTTTGCAAATGTGGCAATAACTGATGAAAATGAAGATAAATCTAGATTTTCAAATTTTCAAATACTCGGAGGTATGGTGAAGTATCTGAGGAACCCCGAAAGAACAGAAATGTGATGAGTGCTATTTTGGTAAAATGACCAAAAAAGTTGAAAATCCGACAATGGTTACGTAAACTAATGATGATAGAGGAGTAAACCAATGATAGTCGCAAGACCGACGCCGATGATTGTGAAATTCTAAAGATGGAGAAAATATGGATTTAATGACTTAGATTAGATAAAATACCAACCTAGAAACTTGAGTATGAAAATGATGAACCCTAACAAACTCAAAAACATTGAGAATACACCAACTATTAGTGTGGAGGGGGAAAGAAAAAAAAAGTGAAGAAAATGAACTCACCTCAAAATGTAAATCAAGCAAAAACTAACAAAAATGCAATCCTACGTGGTGGATTTTACGTTCTGGCTTATGCCATTTGGGACTGACTTGTGAATAAAATGGAGTTTGTGGTTTAAAAAAGGTGTGCTATGGGAAGCCAAGATCTAAGGATGGTTTTAGGTATGTTTTGGTGAAAGGGGGGAATTTTCTTTGAGATAATGACTAGACGAGATAAATCAGTTGGGAGTCCATTGTCAATCCTTTGATCATGTGATCATTGACAACTTCTTCCAGATAAAGATAATGTTTAAGAAGTGTGTAAATTATTTAAGTGGTTTGACAAAGAGAATGTGCAAAGTGAACTATCATTGAATTAGTCAACCATTAGATGGTCATGACCTCCAACGTATATGTTTCCCTCATTTAATGTGAGATATAATGTGACACACCAAGATGAAATGCAAGTGTTTTAAACTCCAATTCAAAATTAAATTTGATGTAGCAAGTATAGAAAATATGAAGAGAAATTCTCTTTCACTAATGAAGTACAATAGAAAATAAGACGTTCTTTTTAAAACACCAAAAGAAAAGTTTCTTTTAGATAATAGAAAGAAGGAAGATTCTAGAGAAGAAAATTTAATGTGATTACTTTCAAAAGGGAAATAATCACACAATTTTTTACCTAGGAATGAACAATGCAAAAGAACCCCTGATGGGTCCCACCAGGCATGCCAAATATTTCACCGGATTGTTGTAGAAAATGAAAGCAGAGATAAGGGTAGAAGGCCATGGAGGAATGCATGTAATAGACTTGGTCAAAGGTTGTGCATGCGTGAATGACTTCCTAATCCAAAATGATTATGGAGAACTCCTTTTTGTTTGGGAAGCACTACTATGTAATACAAAGCAAGACCACAAGATACAATTAATAGCAAAAGTTAGTGGATTGTCTAGCATGAGCTAGATCTAGGAAGTGTGATACTTCCTTGACGGTTATTAACCCATTGATATATAACTCAATATAAAACAAATAAACATGCAAATAAAAAATCTAATGCTAGTGTTCTAATTCAGGTATCTCAGACTACTATCCGTGTCAATACAATTAAATGTTTGATAACTACACTGGTAAAAGTCTAGATGGTTAGGTTCAAGTTGTGCAAGTGGTATGAGGGTCACATATAGGGTTTGGGTAAGATTTGGTGAAGTTTAGGTTGATTTTGGGGATTAGGAAGCTTGCTAGTCGAGGTAAATTTAATAGGCATAGATATCAACGCGCGGTCAAGGTGACTTATGTCGATTGAGGGTGTAAAGCTGATGATGGTTAAGGTGACATACATCAATAGGGGAAATTCGGAGGTAATTAAATAAAATCAATTTTGGACATCTTTGTGATTGCATAGAGAATGGTTGGGTTTGTAATAGTTCTAGGGAAACTAAGAAATGCCTAAATGGCAGGTATAGAGGTCGGGAGGCTATGGGTGGCTCGATGGGTAGATAGGTAAGAAGGTGGGAAAAGAGGAATGCAAGAAGAAATAAACTATAATTGAAAAAAATAATGATCTTACAATTTTAAGCAAATGCATAATGATGCAAATCATATATACTTACTTGTGTTTGCAAACTTGGTGGTTGAAGTAAAGGAAATAGTTGACTTGTGAAGAAGTTTATGGTCGAGTGTCGTGGAAATATGCCCAGAGTGCTCCCATGAATATCCCGAGGCCTTGGGATGAGCCTCGGTGTTTGTTTGAGCTTGTGGGTGAATAGATCCTCGGTGTCTGGATGCTTAGAAACCTCTTATTCACAACTTGAATATGATAGAATTCTCCAAAACTCAAAATGACCAACCCCGGTAATGGGTTGTGAGAACATATTTAAGGTAACCGGTGACGATTAGGTGATTAGTGCTAGTTGAAGAATAATTGGCGTCGGTTAAGGCGGGAAATCCTAGGTTTTCCAAAAATAGGCAAATCTTTGCTATTTTTGGCGTGCTCTGATTGTCATTTTGGGTCTCAAGTGAGGGTTAGCATTTAGATAAGTGGGAGTGTTGTTGGAGAAGGAATAGGAATTTAATTTTAGGGTTTGAAAGAGTCCTAGTTGGTTAAGATAAGTAGAGACTCGGTCTTAGTTAATTAATAGACTAAGAATAAGTCCATGGTGAGGTGTCTAGGTGATGTGGCTAGGTGAGGTGTAAATTAAATTAATTAAAGTAATTAAATTAATTAATAATGTGAGGATGAACATTAATTCAATTGTAAGTAATTAAATTAATATGAATGTGGGGTAAGGGATCATGGTTATTGGACACGTTACATGAATTAATTAATGGGACAGGGCGGGGGATAATTTTAGCGGCGAATATTGAATATGGTGAAAATTTCATTTTATGAAAATTTGAAAAGGTGAATTATTCGGAGTGGGTTGGTGTCCTATTCGCCTAAAATATATAGTATATTTTTTGCTTTGCCTTCTGAAAACATCTCTTATAAAAACCTAGCTGATTATTTGGGTAGTATACCTCAAGAGCTTAACAAATTACCAAGTGAAATTTGAACTCGCATACCCTTAAGCACGAGAGATTTAGATTCTACATGATTGTTAAGGAAGAATCGCTATGCGCGATGAAAGAGGAAGTGTTGGCGTACAGGCGGTATAAGAGACATACTTGGAAAGCGTGGTAAGATTGAAGAGGTATGGCAGAGGAACTCATGATTTAAAGGTCTTATCTCGAGAGTTTAAAGGCGACTTTGAGTTACAAAAAGTAGTATCGCGCGCACATTTACGCGCGTGACTTGGCAAGGTGGTGACACGCGAAGGAAGTGGTACATGCGAGAGGAAGACCATTGGGCGGTGTGACACGCGATAGAAAGTGGTGGCGACGGAGAAGTACTTGCTTCTTTGCTGATTGAGAGGAAGTGTTGAACGCGACTAGAAAAGGCGTGGTGATCTGAGAGGAAGTGGTGACGCCCGATAGAGGAAGTGTTGACGTATGGGTAGTGGTGATGCGCTCATCTCGATGAGGAAGTGTTGACGTATAAGGCGGTGATTATCATTTTTATGGGAAGCTAGGTCGGATCATGTCTTCAAAGCGGCATCCGGTGACATGCGTGAATGAGAATTTTTATGATGTGACCGCATTTACTTGATGTGATAGCAAAATCTCCTGTCGTGCGGCTCGGCCTTTTTCGCACCACTTGACAATCGGGTGAAATTTTTTGATACAACCCCCAAAAAAATCAGCTTCTAAAACCATTAGGATATAAGTATTCTCCACCTCCTTTATGGAGGTCTCTTAAAATGAACCACTGCGAGGGCTGTGACCCAATTTGGTGTCTACAATATGCTTGTGAAGACCTTCTAGGTGCTACATGAAGGAAGAATGATCATCTACATGTATAAGAGACATACTTGTAAGATTGAAGAGGTATGACTCATGATTTAAAGGTCTTATCTCAGTTTAAAGGTTTGAGTTAGTTATCTATCCACATTTACAATGAAATGGTACATGGAGAAGACCATTAATAGGTGTCAAGGTAAGAAGTACTTGCTTCTTTGCTCAAAGGTGTCACCTACATGATGTAGGATCTCATCTCTTGTATAATGATTATCATGTTGGGGTCTAATCATGTCTTCAATCCCTTGAATGAGAATTTTTATGATGTATACATGTGGAAGTGGCTCATTCGTAAATAGATTGATCAATGTTATGCATTATTATAAGTCTATTCCTTTATGGAGTGAGTGTGATAGAGCTCGGTGATACGAGACAAATTTTGTATGGCTTAATGATGTATAGTTGAGGATAGGGATAGTATGGATTAGCCCCAACGTAAGTTGTTGCAGATGTTTAAATTTCACCTCATGGACCTATGGTGTCTTGTCTATGTTATACTGGTCTCTTACTTGATGATGAAAGTGTTAATTCTTGCAAGAAATTTGTTGACTATGGTCTATGTAGGCTCTTCATGAGCTGAGTTGAAAGCTTCATGAAGTTGAAATAGTGTTTTCAAGATCACCCAAGGTATGAAGATGATGTTTTCTTGTTGTTATTGCTTTCAAAGGTATGTTGTTGCTTATCTCATCTAGAAATGTCTATATATGACTGAAAATGGTGCTTATGGATTTGAAAATGTTGCAAGAGTGATTTCAAGGTATGTGAGTTATCATAATTTGTCAAGTTTGTGCTCAAGAGCTAGAAGTAGGCATGTTAAGCCTAAGGAGAGTGTTTTTGGATGAGTCAAAGTATGGTTAACCTGATGTAGGACGTTGAAAATGGTCAAAAATGCACCGAGATTCTTGTTTAGGGAAGTTGGTGTCATGTATGGTATGAAGAACAAGGAAATGTATTAAAAAAGTTAATTATATGCCTAGAGATAATGAATTTTTGTCAAGAAAGGTGAGTGATGATTTGATGAGCTCATGAACTGACATTTTGGCATGTTAATGATGAAGTTGGTTTAGTTCCAAGTACTGCTACAATTGCTGCAAGAAATTCAAAATAGGGTATATGGTGAAAATGGTGCTCTTACATGTCGAGGAGATGGTTTATGGTGGTTTAGCCCCTTGCAAGGTGAGAATTTTTTTCTTTTATGGTGTATTGATTTTTTCATATGATTTCAATGTTTTTCAGGGGTGCTTGACATTTGCATGAAGGAAAAATTTAGTTTTGAACAAACTCGGGGAAGAAGAGGCTTAATTGAGACCTTTGGTTGAAGTTTCTAACCAAATCATGGAGGTATGAAGATGGTTCAAGTGAATGAGATAAGAATTACACTAGCCATTGTCATTAATGTAAAAAGGGGGAGAAGTTCATGGTGTTTTCCATCAATGACAAAGGAGGAGATTCTTGACATGTAGGCCTAATAAGTGTTGTCATTGATGTAAAATCACATTAAGAACAAATTGGATGTTGTATGATGATGTCATGATGTTGATTTAGATGCTAACATACTAGTTTAGATGGTTATGAGCTGCTACATGAAGATTTATTAAGGTATGCTTGCTCTAGCAAACTTATACAGGTGTCCAGAAGGCATAGTTTGATAGTGTGAGCTTCTTGTATAATGAGAGGCATGTTGACATGATGAATAACAAGTTTTGAGGGTGCTTATGCACTCACAATAGTTGTATGGTACATATATAGGTACATCTCCATGTTACAGGTGCTCATTGGGAGCAGTATGCTTGCTTGGAGGTGTGATAAAGTGCATTGGGGCTAGATGAGCTCATGGAAGCATATAAACAGGTATATCATGGCATATGAGGTATGTTTGGGTCATTTCTATAGATTCCATGTTCATTTATTGCACTCTTCCAGTTGGTCCTAGTTGTTACAGTGAGGATCAAACATGTTTGCTTAGGTAAGTCTTAGTGAATGAAGAGATTGGGCAATGGTATTGATGTTATGATGATTGGAGATGTTATTGTGATGTGTCATAGTTCTCTCAGAAAAATTTTAGGGTGCCATGATGAGTATTTTGCAAGATATGCAAGTTTTGGTAAGACATGGTCAATAATGATATGCAAAATTCAGCTCAAGTTTGAACTTCTGATGCTTGTTGTGGACAATATGCTTTGCATGGGACCTTGAGCCTTTCAAGGGTAGATCATAAGATAAATAAATAAGGTTTCAAAATAATAATGAGGTTATTTGATCATTATGTTTTTATGAATGAATGTTAAGAAGGTAAGAAGGTCAAATACCCTAATTAAACCCTAGCTAGGAGCAATTTGCAAAAGGTGAAGTATTATGAGTCTCTTTTGACTACAAAGCTCAAATTTGATGATTTTACGTTGTTTTATACTCCTCTTTATTTCCAAAAATATATATTTGAGGCCTTGAATATATGTGGGACCCACCTAAAAACAAAAATTTGAAGAGTTCCAGTTTGAGGGAAAGTTGTCAAATGAGCTATGGAAAAAATTGTCATTGTGGGATCCATGTGATTTTTTCTAGATTCCATGGAGGTTTCAAATCAAGTTCAAAAGTTTTGAGGTCTAAACAGGTTGACTGGTCAAAGGGTAGTTTTGGGATCTCAAAAAATAGTCTTTAGTGTTTTGGCCATATCTTGAGTTATAAGTGGATTCTTGAAATGATAAAAGTTGTGTTGGAAATAAGATTCATAGAGATTTATAATGGTATATGGTTTGTCTCATGATGAGGTCATATGAGAAGGTTTTCAGGGCATTCTTTGAGAAAGAATATTTTTGGTAGTTCAAGACAACATTTGTTTTTGTGAAAGTTTGACATTGTTTGAAGCATGAAATGGATTTGGTGATGCTTCCTATCACCTTTAATGTGAAAATGGGTGAATTTTACATCTAAAATATCCACTTGGAGGTATTGAATGCATTTATATTTGATTTTATGAGCTAACCTTTGGAAATAACCTTTTTGGTAGGTTGATTTGGTGAAGACAAATCTTGTTGTGGTTTGAAGAGAGAGAAAAGTAGAGAGGGAGAGATGTTTCATGACTTATAACATTATTAGAAGTGTTTTATAGTCTATTCCATTAATTTTTAATGGTTACAAGGCATGCTTTCATTCAATATGAGTGTTTTGGTGGCAGCGTAATGAAGTTTAGGGTGTTGAGGGTACACAAAACAACTATTTTGAGAATTGTAAAGGAGTTGAGCCCAATAAATGAAATGTTTTGATTGGTTGATTAAATGTGTGACCATGTATTAATTTTTTATGCTATTTTAATCATATGTAAAGGTTCATGGGTCATGAAAAAGTATGGGACTCATGTTAGGACATTTTAAGATTGTGCCTATGGGTTTTGAGCCATTTTGACAAATGTAAAGAGGATTTTGGCTAGGCTGACCTATATGGGTCATATGTAGCTGTTGTATTTCAAATTTTAATGTTTCCTTTATTTATTAGTAAAACCAATTTGAGGAAAAGTTTGATCCTAAATTTGAAAGATGAATTACATTTAAAAGCATGTTTTGGGTGCTTTTATTATCGAGTTGAGTGTGTGTAAGGAGGAGCGACATAGGTGAGGTATGAATGCAAGTTATTGAGGATTATTTGAAGCTGAAATAAGTGTGTTTTCAGGTTGATAAAAATTATAGAACATGAAAGTAAGGATTTAATGAATTTTAGAGTAATTATGGAGCTTGTTTTGTGAAGAGTTGTCACCTAGAGTTTGAGTGAAGAAGTGTGAGCTAGAAATTGGATCTCCATCAGTTGTGGTAGAAAAAAATCAGATATCTACACATCATAAGGTGGTTTAGTGGGTTCTTGATCATATTGGGGGGTTGTAGTCTCCTTATGGAGTTGGTGCTTCACAAAATTAGGGGTTGGTGCTCCTTGTAGGGTTGATTCTTCTTGCGGGGTTGGTGCATCACTAAATTTGAAACACATAAATATAAGATTGTGTTTCAATGGGTTTTATTCCCCTTGAGGGTTTCCAACTTATATCTTGTGTTCTTATGGTGTTCTTGTGCTTTCGTGTATTGTTGATGGTTTATGGCATGCACACATTAAAAGTTGAATTAGTGATTATTGTGGTTGTTTGATTAAAGTAATTTGAGTTTCAGATCTGAAATTTAATTGAAAATTTTATAAGGACTGATTCATCCCTCCCTCAGTCCATTGTGCTTCTAACAACTCATTCCACATCGGTTATCTCGACGCATGACCTCAAGAGGTCGAGTGTGACTGAAGGTCACATGTTGATTTTCAGTCGTACACTAACCCTTAATCCTATGAATAAATAATAACACATTAAACTAACACACATTTATTTATTGAGGTGTAATCAAGGAACGTGGTTTCCATATATGCCACCTCTACTACTAGAGCTACATATTCGTATGCTGGATCTGGATACGAGTATGAGGCAGCTCACATATCATACCCAATCGTATCTAGATACAAACCCCTTATTGGACCATTTAAAATACATTTGGATATGGTATGAAGGGAAACCATATTTATATCTTATTTAGAAGTTCAAGAAATTAACCAAAAAATCCTTTAAAGGTATAAAAAATTGTTAACAATTACAAATGATCATCAATTTTGCATTTAAGCTACAAACAAACCGAGGACATGGAGGTGAGAATGTTAATTCACTCTTTTACGTGAAATTTTCGCATTGTCTCTAATCAACCTACGATTATTTTGATCTAATTCTTTTGGCCTAGTCTACTTCTTTTATTTTATTTCATATATTTTTAATCGGTCCACACAACTTGTAAGTTTGTATAATACATTAAATACCCAACCTCCTACCTTCCCTTGGACTAGGATTGTAATTTACATGTAATTTTAATCTACTATATAAATTCATTTATCATTTAAAATTAATAGTTGCTATATATATATATATATATATATATATATATATATATATTAAATGATTGTAATTTAAATACTCTATATAAATAAATTATATAAATAAATAATATACATATATGCCATATCCATATCATAGTATGTCAAAACTTGGACGTATATCTGTATCCACATTTGTATTAGTACTCATGCAACTATACCTTGGGAGGATTTTGTATGCCCAAGAGTGTTTTCTACCTAAACTATTTTGGAAAAAGACAGAACATTGGAGACATGTATGTGCCGAACCAAACCCATCCTTGTTCTTACATGACAATGTATGTAGTGCCCACTTCCCTTCGACACCTTTTTGTTATTGATTATGATACTATCGACTACACTTATGGACATTGTTGTAACTTTTGTTTTAGCTTGATACTAGATGCTAGAGATATTGGATGGTTGTTGATTTTGATTCATATACGATGCATTTGGATTATTAGAGACATGTTATATTTGATGTTGATATGTTGTGGACATGGTTATATATATATATTTCTGACATGTGATATCTTTCGCCACACTGCGTAGGCTTTGATAATTGAAATAATGTTGTGATCATTTTGACATGGATGAAATGTAGAATAGAGATAAAATGTTAGAAATTGTAGATGATGATTTGTTATATATATATATATATATATATATATATATATATATATATATATATATATATATTTATATATATATCGATGATTTTATATTTAAATTTCATATTTATTTTGGATGTTTTGATATGGCCGTGAGGCCGAAGGAGGTATATTGTGTTTTGCAGGTATATATGTATTCACAACAAACATCGAGGGGATTGGAGACCAACCACATTAGAATTCTAGATGAATTCAACAAGGGTCACCATGGCAACATGTAATTGTGTGTGTTTGAATTTTGGTTAGGGGGAAATTGTGACCAAGGGGTCATGTGTTGTCTTTTATTTTAGTTCCTTTATTAATGTTAGTATGTGTTTCCTTTAGTGATGTAATTTACTTGTTTTATTTATTTAGAATTTTGATGTATTGTTTTCCCCTTTATCTTAATGGGTCTAAGTGTCTCAATTAGAGTTAAATTAATCTATTCCTAAACTAATCAAAGATGTGACCAAAAGGAGATCATTTATTAGACTTTATTTTCTCTTGGATTTTGTGTTGTGTATTGAATGCTTGAGATCTCGAGTGTTGTACACTTTACCCTTCATAGAAAAATCGAATTTGACCTTAAGGGAAAATTTTGAAGGCTTGTGGGATAAATTAAACTTGTCTCACACCTCTTAAATTGATATACCAACCCTACCTATGGGTTGGGGAGTCAAAATTAGACCCCATTATGTGCTTTGGGAAGAGAAAAAAGTGAAATGTTTATTGCACTTTATTTCAAATATTTAATTTTGTCCTTTAGGGGTGTGGGCTTAGTTTGTGTGTGCAAGTATCTTGTCATTCCTCTCACCCACCAATTTATGGTGCATTGGGGTTGAGGTTTGACTTGTGATGTGGAGTTGAAGATGAGTGATGTGGCATCATACATGGAGCCACCTCATCCTCCTCCCTCTTTTCTATTTATTGTTGCTCTTTTGCTTGTTTGGGGGTTACTTGATCATTTTGGACTCTTGAATTTTTGAGAGTTAGAAGATTATTTTGGAGTGCTTGTGGATTGTTGGAGCTTGTGGATGCTTGTTTGGTTTTGAGGATCTTGGAGTTTCATTCTTGGAACAAGCTCTACTATGGAGAGGTAAGAGTTTTACCTTTGCTTTAGTTATACTTTTATTTTGTGTTTATATGTTTGTGTTGAGTGTTGTTTTCCTTTGGAATGCTTGTTGGGTGTGGGTAGATTGCCTAAGTATGGAGTAGGAGGAGACTATGGGGAGATTTCATGTAGGGAGGCATAAGAGTTTACTTTCTTGTTTGGAGGGAGTTTGGGTTGGGTGCCCCACCTTGGTTTAGGAATGCTTGCATTCTTACTTATTTCTTGTATGAGGGAGGCATAAGAGATTGAGGGAGACATAATAGTATATGAGAGGTATAAGGGGTACTTGAGGGAGGCATAAGAGTTTTTAGGGGATTTGAGATATGTATTGGAGGCTTTAAGGTGGGCACGCATTCCCATTGGGAGGCATAAGTGGCCTCCCCATATGTCTTGCTCTTTTGGCTTTCATTTAAGCCTCGTTGTTTGTTGTTTGGTAGTTATTCCTTCTTATGTTGTTGTTTTGATTGTGGTTGGAATGATTGTGAAACTATTTTGTTAAGTGTTGTGGAAGCTTGTTGTTGCCATGTGTTGAAATCATCTTCCATTGTGATGTGGTTGGGGCTCGGGGGCCAATGAAGAGGATGGCTTCTCCTCTTCATTGGATGTCTTGGTTGGGTGGAGAGCGTTGCCTTTCCCCCATTTTTTTATGAATCAAACAAGTCTTGAAGGAGTTATCTTTCTTGGAGTTGTGGAGCTTGGAGTGTTGTTGGAGACCTTGAGAACTTATCCTTGTGAAGAACTTATTGTATTCCCACTTAGAGTGGAAGAACTTGTATTATTGTAGTTTCCTTTATTTACATTCTTGTATTATTTCCCACCTTGAGTGGATGACTTTGTAATAATCTTGTGGAGAAGATTTTGCATTCAAATATTTGTATATTGAAAAGAGAAAGAAAGATTTGTGTTGAAATAGTTGTGAAATGGAAAAGAAAGTCTTCTTCATTGTGAAATTGTAATGTTGTTTGAGAGAAAGAAGAAATATAGGAGTGTAGAGGTTGAAATTGTATGTAAAAAATAGAAGAGGAAAGTTACTTTCATTGTGGCATTGTATTATTGTATAAGAAAAAGAAGAAAGACTTGTATTGTGGAGATTGTTTGAGAAATAGAAAAGAAAGTAATTATTTTATTTGAAATCTTGGTTGTATTGTGGGAAAAGTAATTCTTGGTGTTAAATGATTTGAGCCATTTTCAATAGAAAAATAAAGTTATTGTAGTATTTTTGAATCTATAATTTGTATTGAATGGAAGAGACAACAAATTGAAAGTATTTGCTATTTAGAAATGGTGATAACAATGTTAGAAGTAGATGTAAATTTCTTTTAACTCTTGATAATGAAGAAAATTTAGTTGAACAAGATAGAATAGACCTTGTAGTTATATTACTATTTTTGGAATGGAAAATGCTTAAATGAATAAATTTTAACTAAGAAGAGAACAATAGGAATGAAATCACAAAACTAGAAACTCTATATGTTCAAAATAGGCTCAGAATGCATTTTAACACCTTTTTGTAACTTTTTGTTTTTGAGAAAACCTCGGAATTAAGTTTCTATTTTTCTAAAACAGGACCGCCACCCTGCAAAGCGGCGAGTCCCGTAACCGCCGCTCGAGTAGGGTGGCGGTCCGGGAATGCTGGTCTACTCTAGGTGGTGGTTCTGTCACTTACAAAACTCCGTGGATCCTCCCCTGCGAAAACTTTAACTGATTTTTACTAATTTATAAGATGTAAAATTTAACTAATGACTACCAACATGTAAAAAAAGAGTAATCCCATGGAATTGAGCAATAAAACATACAAATGGTGGATCTAAAACATTTCTTCTCATTTTATTCATGGGGGTAGGGTTTGCCCCAAATTAAAAACCCAAATACAAATGGTTTGTAATAAAACCAGATTGGGGAAAGAGATCCCTCCCAATCCTTGAATGAAAATGAAAACAATATGAAACCTCAATCTAAACCTTCTAAGCTTGGTCCTTGTAGAGTCCTCCATGATTCTTTCATCCTTGCTCCCATGGCCTTCTCCTCTCCAACCTACATTTTTCACAAAGAAAATAGACCAAATGAGAAGAATAGAATAAAGGAAGAGTTTAATAAGAATGCTTATGGAATTTTAGGGCTTGCTTGTAACCCTAGGATCTTGTGGTTGGAATTGATTTGATCCAAGGGTGGAGGATCAACCCTACCTTTGTTAGGTGAAAATGAATTTTATTAATGTTGCTTTTAAAACCTTAGGGGTATGTGTAATTTGGGAATGGGGCCATTTTATTGCCCTAGAGTGTTAAACCTTTGTTAGTCCTTATCAAACTTTAGTTAATAATAGAAAAGACCCTAAGTTATTAAGATAATGATTTTATATTAATTAAGCAAGAGGCTAACCATATTAGGATTTAATATTATTAAGGAGAAGAAAACATTTAACTAAGTAAATTAAAATATGATACCTTCCTAGTTGAAATGTGTTTAATGGATCCTAGAGTGAATTAGAAAATATGTTAACCTTCTAGTAGACCTGGTTCTTAAACCATAGGGTTGAGTTTAGTGGTGTAAGTTGTTGTACCCTAAGGGATTAATCCTATGTAAACTCTTTTATTAGTACCCTTAATCTTGTACAAAAAAATAGTCGCAATTTTTGGGGTAAGTGTTAGGTGTTAGCATGTTCTTGAACGTCGTTCTTACGGGCGTTACAATGTTGGTCATGAACAAACTTGTCCATGTGCCGACAATACATAGATATGAATATAGCCACGGTGAAACTCGTAAACCAAAAATCATTTGCGAGTTAGGTTGTCATCGAACATGCCTCAAATAAAATAGAAAAAAATTTAACTTACCATATTGGAATGGTTGATTGGCATGCCAACTATTGAGTTGATTCGCAATTTGTATATTTTTTTCATAGATTTTCGAACATGGTTAGGTTAAGTAGGAATCATAATTAAATAATTGGATTCTAAATTGCAGTTTGAGGTGTACTTGCAAAAAATATTTACAGTTGGATGATTTCTGCACAAATGGATCTTGTACCCTTGCATTTTTGTGATAGTCGATTGGAAGGAGTTTTCCCAAACTAGTCTTCTCTAAGGTATAACATGTGTTGTTTTACTTGTGTGTGCATTGTTACACATTTATTTTCCACGTTTCATGTTCATTTCTCATTTTCTTCATAGTATACTTGCAATATGGACAATTTTATGAATATGTGCATAAGGAAGGTACAAAAATCTACATGATCACATAAAATAAATCAGTCATAGAATAACATTTTTATTACTCACTTAGACATCAATAGAGAGCCAATTACGGATCACTCAATATACACGTGCAACCAAATGGAAAGGAAATGACATAACTAGAAAAATTAAGCATCCGATTGAGCTCAGCCATGATTTCTATAAAAAGATTTCTTAATAAAATCATAGTACCTTCTCCTTGGGCTCAAAATACATAACTCCTCAAATTAGAAGACTTGATGAACACCTTCCTAGCAAATATTTCAAGAATTTGAGTAAAACAAATTACCGTCTCACTCAAGTTGTTCTAGATACCCCTTCGCAACTCTAGTTTGGGATATTCCCTTATTTTATCAATATACATCATGCTCCTTTTGGCTAAATAATTTATTTGATTTTGTTTGAACAAAATTAAATAGATGAGTTAAAATTAGTGTTTAAGTGTGTTTCACTTGCTAGCCAAAAATATATTAAAATCTCATATGTAAATAAATCTTTAAAAATGTTATAAAATTTTTAAAAATTGAGTAAATACTAGATTCTTGCACCTTCGTATATTTAAATTCTTAAAAAATATGTGTTTGACTATTTTATGTGTTTGGGCCATGTTTTGGTTGTGGGACATATTTTGTTGAAGGTACAAAAATCTTTTAAAATATGTGTTTGACTATTTTATGTGTTTGGTCATGTTTTGGTTGTGGGACATATTTTGCTAAAGGTACAAAAAATGCAAAAGTGGGACACAGTTATATGTTTTGACATATAATTAAAATTATGAAATAATTTTTTTTATTAGGTTCAGGTTACAAGAGGACAGTTGCGAGGCGTCGGAGAAGATTATCGATCTATTAAAATCACCTCAAATTTCAAATTCAATTACATCTTTGTTACCTTCCTCAACAAGGTCCTAGAGTTTTAATTAAGAGACTTCGTTAGCCTTTCCACAAGACTCCATTAATCCCGGTTGGATTAAATTATTTAAGGACCCTTAATTAAATATTAAATTTAATAATGCAAAGGCCTAAAGTCTTGTAGTCCAAGGTCATACAAATAAAATAGTTAATTACTTGCTTAGAGGGTCAAGTGTGCACAACTTTTGCTAAATTCTCCCCCTTTTTATTTCTATTTATCTTTTAATTCCCACCAAAAGAAGCCCATCACTTAAGTGGTGTAGGATATATCCTCCACCATTGGATCTATTTTCTCCCCACCCTTAGATCTAGGTTGGGCAAGGAAACCCTAGAAATCCTTATGGATTTCCTTATGTTTTTTTTTTTTTTTTTTTTCCTTTTTGTTTTATTTCCTTCTTACACCCAAAGCTCTCATTTCATTTTTATTTTTTGCAGGTTAAGGGAGAAGGAGGAAGAAGCTCCATCCATGGAGGCCATTACAGCCATGGAAACTCTTCTCAACAATTTTTTTTTGCTCAAAGCTTAAATGGAGGAGTTTTTTTCTTTGTAGATCTGACTCTAGTTTGGGTGTTTGGGATGACCCCCCCAAATCATATATATATAAAATATATATATACATATATATATATACACATACATATATATACATATATATATACATATATATATATATATATATATATATATATATATGTATATATATATATATATATATATATATATATATATCTATATGTATATATATATATATATATATATATAAATATTGATGGCCGTGGCGTAGAAAGGCCGGGAGGGCGTTTTAATACGAGCCACACACGCGGCTGTAAAAAGAATGGCATGGCGCTTTTTTTTTTTTTTGATTTTTTTTTTTTGTTTATTGTATTTTTGTGAGGCAATAGTAAATGGGCATGGGGGGGGGGGGCGCCGCCCCATCCCCACCCCATATGGTAAATGGGTTGGGGGTGGGGTGGCGCCCCTCCCCCAATCCTCTTAAGGCTAATGGACAGGCCGCGGCCATGTACAAACAAACATTTAAACGCGGCTTTGACTTTTTTTTTTTTTTATATTTTTTTAAAAATCCAATATTTACCTATATATATATAATACATATGTGTATGTGTATATATATATATATATATATATATATATATATGTTTGTATATATTTACATATTATTATATTACATGTATATACATATATACATATATATATATATATATATATATATATATATATATATATATATATATATGTGTGTGTGTGTGTGTGTGTGTGTGTGTATGGCATATTTTTTTAAAAGAAATAAAAAGAAATTTGCAGTTTATTAAAATTTATATATTTTAATAATACTTATCTTATCATTATTAAAATATTTAATTATTGAGAATATTATACTATAATATTACCTTCTCATTATTTTTTAATTTCATGATGGAGAATTAAAATAATAATTATCAAATAAACATAGAAGGAAATATTGCACAAGTTGATAGAACTTGTTTTAAATTACTTTTTTTCCTCTCATGATTTGATAATTATTGTATGATATAATGTAGAAACAAGTAAAGTTTCATTTTTTTAAACAATGTTAAATATATTTGCAATGAGTTCCCAAAAATAAGAATTCTTACTATAATTTAGTATTTTAACTATTGATTGTCCAAATTGAAAGTAATGGTGTTCAAATTTCTATCTATCAACAAGAAGGAACTAACTTTTACTACACATATCATTTGATTAATACAATGAAATAAAACCAACATTTCACAAGAAGGTATTTACAACCAATCTCCTATTAGTATATTCACAAAATTATCACAAGCCTTTTTGTACACATCATTTCTTTATTATCTTACAATCCTTTCAATAATGTAAACATCTTGCAAGTAAAATTTGCATTCAACCATGTGACTTTTGGTGCAATATAGATTACAATGTCCTTTATTTTTGAATGAAAACAAGATGATACAACTCTCTTTCTCTCTACAAATTTACAACAAAATAAAGTATATAAGGTAAATGGAAAGAGTCTTCACAAGCTCCAAGGTGCTCTTCATCCATGCTCCAAGTTCCAAGTAGTTCAAATCACAACCAAGATAGGGGGAGAGGCAACACTCTCCTCCCAACCAAAACTCAATGGAGAAGAGAAGCAATCTCCTCCATTGACCCCCAAACCCCAAACACAACACAATGAAGGGTGGTCTCCAACTCAAGGCAACAATACTTGCTTCCACAATACAATTTCTTCACAACATTCAAAGCTAAAATAGAAGAAACAAAGAGACACACAAATAACACTAAACATTTCACAACAAGGCTTGCATCCAAGCCAACAAGAGAAGGAACTATGGGAATGTTTTCCTTATGCCTCCCAATTGAGATGAGATGCCCATCCAAACCCTCCACAATAAAACTCAAGCCCCTATGACTCTTATGCCTCCCTCAAGTACCCCTTTTTCCTCCCATACTCTTATGCCTCCCTCCTCTTATGGCTCCCTCAAGAACAAGGTAAGAATGTGAACATTCTTACCCAAGATGGGCATCCCTCTCAAACTCCCTCCACAATATCCTATTCTACTCTTATGCCTCCCTCATGAGTTTTCCCATAGACCTCTCCTATACTACATTAAGCATTCTATCCATTTTTCCACAATACACAAAAACAACATGCATTTTCTACAATTTTAAGCACAAAAGCAACAACAAAAGAAAGCACAAAGAGAGAAGTTTTCCTACCTCTCCATTGGAGAAGCCTAAACCAAGAAGCTTTGTCCAAGCTCCCTCCAAAACAATCCAAGCATGCAAGTCCAAGCTCTTCTTTTTTTTCTTTCTCCCAATTCTTTCCTCTCTCCAAAAAACAAAAAGAACTTCACAAAACAAAAACAAAACTCCAACCCCCTCCACAAGAGAGGAAATTTCCATAAATAGACAAGAGGAAGAGTGAGGGTGATGTGGCTCCTTGTAGGATGCCACATCACACATCCTCAAGACCACCTCCCTTTAGTCAACTCAAATCCCAAAACACCATAAATGGGTGGTTGGGTTGAATGACATCTCTTTTCCACATCCATCCCTTCCCATGTGTCTAAAGGCACAAATAAATGCAAATGGAAGAAAAATGCACTCCAAAGTCATATTTCTCTTCCCAAAACAATAAATAATCCCCTTTTTGGCTTCCCAACCCATAGATATGGTTGGTAAGGGGTTTTGGGAAGTGTGGGACAAGTTCAACTTGTCCCACAAGTCCCCAAAATTGCCCTAAATCTCAAATTCGAGTTTCAAAGGATTTGGAGTGGTCAACACTCAAAACAAGCATTCAATACAAGAGGAAACACAAGGCTCAAGGAGCCAACCATCAAAATTAATTACACCCACTTGACTTCCCTCCAAAACTTAAAAATTAAAACAAGATATTAAATTAATCTAAACATACTTAGCAAAAGTAATAAAAAAAAACATCACAAATGAAATCACCTACTAAAGTAAATAAAAACAATTAAATAAAATTCTTAACCCCATGGTCACATTAGAACATTTCCCCCTCATGAAAATTTTCTTAACACATACAAGAATAAAGGTAACACAATACAATTTACTAGTTGCCTTGACGACCAAATGTTGTAACCACCCGACATCCTGTTGTGTTTGGTTCCCAATCCCCCTCATGGTTGTGATCATGTTGTGTTTCCTGAAAAATACAAAATACCTCCTTCGGCCTTGCGGCCATGTCAAAATATCCAAAATAACCATATGCATGAAATTTATTAACATCTATACGTAATTCAATCAATCATTATTTCTAGGTCTAAATCACAACTTAATTATGCATTTCATCATTATCCAAAATTATAGTAATGTAAATTCAACAACTACATTCTACTCATCATGGCGAAGAAATCCAATGTTAGAACACATGCAATATATCCATATAAAAATAATATCGGTATCGATAGTAGTCTACGTCCATGAGTCGGTGTAGATCATCTCGAAAACAAAATCAATCATAATCCAAATGCATCTAGTCACAAACATCATGCTAATCAACATAAGTATAAGTCATGTCCATATCCAAAGTCTGCATAACTCAAAATGATAATCAACTAAGTGTCGTAGGGAAGTGGGCATTACATCCCCCTCCTTAGACTAGACTTCCTCTGGAAGTCACTGAAATAAGTGTGGAAACTAAGCTACAATGATGTAGCATCCTCCCAAGTAGCGGCGAGTCTCATCATACTGTCCCATTGGACCCGAACACGATCAATCTCTCTCCGTGAAGGCCGGGGTCTGCGATCTAAAATGCGCACGGGCTCCACCATCACACTGCCCCCGATCCTGCGCACTGCAATGCGGTCAATCTAGCACATGAGAAGGATCGAAACATATCTCCTAAGCACGAAACGTGAAATACATCATGGACGCGCGATAAGCTAGGTGGCAATGCTAGGCGATAGGCTAAGGGACCGAGGTGCTCCAAGATCTCGAAGGGACCCACAAACCTAGGAGCAAGCTTAGAACCTTTTCCATAATGGATAGGGCTTCTTATGCGGTCGACACGAAGAAACACCTTCGTGCCTACCTCAAAGCTGCGATCATCCTATGTTGGTGGTGCATACTTTCTGTCATCATCATCTGTGCCTCCTACAATCTCTGTATCGATCAAGGTAACTCTTTGCTCCATGTCTGTAATAATGTTGGCCCAAGGAAACCTTGTCCTCAATCTGTCCCAACTAAGAGGTGTCCTGCACTCTCTGCCATATAATGCTGAAAAGGAGCCATGCCTATAGAACTCTGGAAACTATTATTGTAGGCAAACTCCACCAAATACGAGATACTCCTCCCATCTCGATTGGTGATCCATCACGTACATCCCTGAGCATATCCTCCAAAAATCGATTCACCCTCTCTGTCTGTCCATCTGTCTCGGGGTGATAAGCTATGTGCTGAAATTAATCCTCGTCCAGGGCATCTTTGCATGGTGGTCAGAAATGGGAAGTGTCAAGGGTGTGGTCATGAAATGATCTTCCGCGGAATCCCATGTAGTCGACAATCTCATCAAGATATACTCGTGCCACCGCACTAGCCGTATAGGTAGTCTTCACTGGGGAAAAATGAGCTACCTTCGTCAATTTATCCCATTGTGACCATGATGGCGTCGTGGTGGTATCTCGACGTCGGCAACCCAACAATGAAATCCATAGAAATGGTGTCCCACTTCCACTCGGTATGGCGTGAGGATAGAGAAGGCCGGTGGATGCGATGCTCGGCCTTCACCCCTCGGCACTCTAAACAAGTGGGATACAAAAGAAGCTATGTCTCTGAAGTCCTCTCCAAAAGTACAACTGTCTCAAGGTGGCGTGCATCTTCTTCACCCCGGGATGGGCTGAATACGGTGCACGATGAGCCTCTGTCAAAATGTCATGTCTCAAGCCTCCATCTCTAGGAACATATACCCGACCTCTGTGTCTGAGAAGACCATCTGCCTCTAGTGAAAATCCATCAAATCTCCCTCGAGGGTCTACGAGACTCAATCTGCTCTCTGCGGCTGCAAGGTAGAAACTATCCTGAGGAAGCTGCTGCAAGATCCTACTCCGTAAATCTGTGCCCATTGAGGTGGCCATAGCCACATGTCTCCGTCTACTCAAGGCATCTGCCACCACATTCTCCTTTCCCTTCACATGCTCTATCTCCATGTCATACTCACAGAGTAACTCCATCCAACGCCTTGTGACGAGCGTTGAGATTGGGCTGCGTGAAGAGGTGGCGAAGACTCAAGTGATCGATCCGAGTGTAAATCTCGGCCAAGAAGAAAATGTCTCCACGCACTAAGGCATGTACCTGCTGCTGCAAGCTCAAGGTCATGGGTTGGATAATTGAGCTCATAATCTTTGAGTTTGCGAGACTCAAAGGCAACTACTCTACCCTCCTGCATTAACACACCTCCAAGTCCTGCCAAGGAAGCATCTGTGCATACGAAAAACTCTCCATGAGGATCTAGCACTGCAAGGATAGGTGCTCTCGTAAGGCATTCCTTCAGTGTACTGAAGGCCTGCTCACATCTATCTGACCATAAAAACTTCTTCCCTTTCCGCTGAAGAGAAGTGATAGGGTGTGTAATCGAGAAAGTCTGAACAAACCTCTGTAGTATCTGCTAGACCCATGAAACTACGCACCTCGGTCACACTAGTGGGTGTTGGCCAATCCATGATGGCTCGAATCTTGGAAGGATCATTGCGATACCTTCCCGGAGAAATAACGTGGCCCAAATCTGCACCTCGGTGCTGAAAGAACGCACACTTCTCCAAGTTCCCGTAAAGGCGCTGTTCGAAGAAACTTTGAAGAACACAGCGACAAAGGTGCTCCTCGTGCTCCTCACGTGTGCGTGAGTAAACTAGAATGTCATCAAGGAAGATGAGCACGAAGCGATCAAGGAAGGTCTGAATACCCCATTCATCAAACTCATAAACAACTGCGGGGCATTTCAGTCGACCGAAAGGTACCACTTTGTGAACTCGTAGTGGCCATATCTCGTGCGGAAAGTTGTCTTGTGAATATCTGTCTCCGATCGAGTGATGGTACCACGACTTAAGATCTATCTTAGAGAAAATGGTAGCCCCCTTCATCTCGATCAAATAAATCATCAATGCGTGGAAGGGGGTAACGATTCTTGATCGTTACTTTATTATCGGTGACGATAATCAATACACAACCGAAGAGATCCATCCTTCTTCTTCACGAAGATAGCTTTGGTGCACCCCAAGGGGATACACTGGGACGGATTAGGCCTTTCTCCGAGAAGGCCCTCAAGCTACTGACTTGAGCTCACATAACTCGAGGAGTAGTCATCCGATAAGGTGCTCGTGAGATAGGCTCTGCGCCTGGAACTAGATCTATATGAAAGTCAATTTCACGTGGGGGAGGTAATCCCGGTAGCTCCCCTAGGAACACATCGGAAAACTCTGATAAGATGGGATGATCATCGAGGGAAGGTCCTCTCGACTCATCCTCGATCATCACTAACCGTAATAGCAAACATCTGACAACCCTATCGCGCACACCGCTTAAGCTGCATAGCGGAGATGGTGAATGGAAACACCCTCCTAACTCCTGATATCACTGACTCTACTCCAAGATCATCTATGCAAGCAATAGTCTTATGGTAACAATCCACTCTAGCTCTGTGAGCGGAAAACCAATCCATGCCTAAAATGATGCCATAAGATCCTAATGGAAGGATCCTAAGATCGAAGTAGTGGTGAAGGGTCCCAAATCACTACACACTCCTTAACTAAGGAGTCTACGAAATCTTGGCTCGAAGCCATCTCAACGTCCCAACTACGGCCACTGCCTAGCGCCACCAAGCCCTACAACGCTCTACTAAGGATGGTGCGATGAATGAATCGGAAGAACCGAGAATCAAATAATATAGAGGTGGAAATACCACCAATACTACTGTCGTCTCAATCATCACGGTACTCGATGCTCGGCTGGCGGTTCTCGACCCGCTGCGTAAATCCGATGACTCGTGCCATATCTCCAACAATAGTAGGCTCTGAGCTCTGTGTCTTACCCTTGGTAGGGTTATGTGGGCAATCTCTCCAAATATGTCCAACAACTCCCTGACCATAACATTTGCACTGGTCCTCTCCAGTGGGAAGCAGCTCAGTGGTACTCTAGATGACTGAGATACAGATCCTGACGATCCGGCTATGGACTGCTGAGGTCTCTGCTTTGATGAGCTCCTTGGTGAGCTCTCGGTGCACCCTGTGTCCTGATGGGACCCCTAGGAGGAGGCCCCATACTACGTCCTCTCTGTGCATCGAATCTCTGAGGAGGTCGGTAAGGTGGGCGGGTCTGCTGCTGCTGCTGCTGCTGTGGTGGCCTGAATGAAGCTTGCCCTGAACTCTGTCCACCCCGTGGAGGAGGAACTGACCCCTTCGACCTACTATCCTGCATCTGCTTTGGATACGGCTCGAACTCTGTCTCTAGCTTTGTTGTGTCTTTCCCCGTGTCTCTCTCTGCAATATAGGCCTTCTCCACGGCCTCCTCTGCTATGTCGTAGGCGGTGAATGCGCACTGCGCCACCTAAATCCAAGTTCAGGCCCGGATGAACCTGTGAATCCGTACCTGCTCATCCTGCATATAGTCGACGTACTGGAGTAGGTCCAGAAATCGACTCTCATACTCGGCTCATCATCGATGCATGCACGAGGTCATGAAACTCATCTATCCGCTGCTGAATAAATCTCCTGGGTAAATACCTACTCCTGAAACGCTCCTCAAATAACTCCCAGGTAACCGTCTCTGAGTCAACATGGAGCTTCTGCTCCTCGGTCCTCCACCAGACTCCTGCTCCATCCCTCAGAAGGTGAATCGCTACACGAGCTTTCGTGTTGCTTACTCTGAGAGGAGAGCTTGAAGCATCCGCTCAAGCTCACCAACCAGCCTCTGCTGAAAACCACTGTATCACTGAATGCGAGATGGTCGCAGCTTCAGGATCTCCCTGATATGGTCTGCAGCTGATGTATGACGAATCTTAGGTCTCTCTGTATGCTCCTCCCTCTGTCAGGGCTCGAGACTCCGTCCCCATGTCACGAGATCTGTCCCCATATCCCCTCTGTGGTGACTCTGCCCTAACCGACTCTGCGCGGAAGTTTTCTGCTCTGTGCTCCTCGGTTGTGTGTCGGGGATGCAGGCATCTGCGGTGGCTCAGGACTACGTCTAGCAAGTCGTCCTCCCAAGGGCTCTCCGCGTATAGCGGCATTGACATCTGGAGTGTCTGCGAGATCGAGGTAGAGAGAGGCTGCGGCGGCTGCTCGGCGGTGGTATGTCTAGGTCTATATGAAGAGACCCCTCGCCCAATCCGCGCCTCCTGCATAGATCAAGGCGGGAGTTAGTTCATTGTTCTAGGTCTTGTGTCAGTTTTCTAAATTTGTTGTTTACTATAATTATCAACATTGTGGTTTTATATTTTAAAAGAATCAGCTCTGTACTAAGTTAAATGTTCCTGTTTCGTGTGCTCTGCGTGTGCCCAAGGGTCCAAGCTTCGAACCCCTGGCTCTGATACCAAAATGTAACACCACGAGGAACTACTCGCATGAGGCCAAAACAAAACAGGTTTAGAGAGAGAAAATTATGAAATAATTTTTTTTTATTAGGTTCAGGTTACAAGAGGACAGTTGCGAGGCGTCGGAGAAGATTATCGATCTATTAAAATCGCCTCAAATTTCAAATTCAATTACATCTTTGTTACCTTCCTCAACAAGGTCCTAGAGTTTTAATTAAGAGACTTCGTTAGCCTTTCCACAAGACTCCATTAATCCCGGTTAGGTTAAATTATTTAAGGACCCTTAATTAAATATTAAAATTTAATAATGCAAGGACCTAAAGTCTTGTAGTCCAAGGTCATACAATACAATAGTTAATTACTTGCCTAGAGGGTCAAGTGCACAACTTTTGCTAAATTCTCCCCCTCTTATTTCTATTTATCTTTTTAATTCCCACCAAAAGGAGCCCATCACTTAAGTGGTGTAGGATATAACCTCCACCATTGGATCTATTTTCTCCCCACCCTTAGATCTAGGTTGGGCAAGGAAACCCTAGAAATCCTTATGGATTTCCTTATGTTTTTTTTTTTTTATCCCTTTTTGTTTTATTTCCTTCTTACACCCAAAGCTCTCATTTCTTTTTTTTTTTTTTTTGCTTGCAGGTTAAGGGAGAAAGAGGAAGAAGCTCCATCCATGGAGGCCATTACAGCCATGGGGACTCTTCTCAACAATTTTTTTTTGCTCAAGCTTAAATGGAGGAGTTTTCATTGTAGATCTCGACTCACGATTTTGGGTTGTTTTGGATTTCCCCAAATCACAGGGCACAAAATATCATATATATATATATATATATATATATATATACACATATATATATATATATATACACACATATATACATATATACATACATATATGTATATATATATATATATATGTGGCCGTAGAAAGGCCGTGGATATAGGCGTTTTATATATATGTATATGTATATATGCATGGAAATCGAGAAGACATGGCCGCATTTTTTTTTTAATTCATTTTTTTTTTTTGTTATATGTATTGTTTGGGGACGGAGGTATATGGGGGGGGGGGCGCCAACCCCATCCCCACCCCATATGGTAAAATGGGTTGGGGGTGGGGTCGGCGCCCCTCCCCCATCAACACACATTTAATCCACTAAAGCCAATGCAACAGCCATATGCGGCTGGGCTGGTCTGGAGCCGGCGTTTAAACAAAATGTTTGACAAAAAAACATGTTTCTTTTATTATTATATCTTCTTCTTTTTTAATATATTTATACATATTATATATATATATACGTATATATATATATATATATATATATATATATATATATATATATGTGTGTGTATGTGTGTATGTGTATATATATATATATATTTTTTTTTTAAGAAGAAATAAAAGAAATTTGTATGTATTTATTAAAATTTATATTTTTAATAACTTATCTCATCATTATTAAAATATTTTAACTAATGAGAATATTGAATATATATTTTTTTATATTATATTTTCATTATTCTTTAACAATAATCTCATCAATGTGGGCATTAAAATAATACTAATATTATCAAATAATAATAAATCATGGATGAAAACATTGACAAGTGATAGAACAAAAAAAAAAAATATACTTAAACTCTTTTCCTCTCATGATTTGATAATTATAGAATACAAAATAGAAACAAGTAAAGCTTCATTTCTTTAAACAATGTTGACATAATTTGCAACAAGTCCCAAATAAGCAATTCTTATTACAATTTAATATTTAGACTACTTGTTATCCAAATTAGAAGTAATTGTGTTTCAAATTTCTATCTATCAACAAGAGGAACTAACTTTTACTACACATATCATTTGATTAATACAATGAAATAAAACCAACATTTCACAAGAAGGTGTTTACGACCAATCTCCCTATTTGTATATTCACAAGATTACCACAAGCCTTTTTGTACATGTCATTTCTTTATTTCCTTACAATTTTCTCAATAATGTAAACATCTTACAAGTATAATTTGCATTCAACCATGTAACTTTTGGTACAATATGGATTACAATGTCCTTTATTTTGAATGAAAACAAGATGATACAACTCTCTTTCTCTACAAATTTACAACAAAATAAATATATAAGGTAAATGGAAAGAGTCTTCACAAGCTCCAAGGTGTTCTTCATCCATGCTCCAAGTTCTAAGTAGCTCAAATCACAACCAAGATAGGGGGAGAGGCAACACTCTCCTCCCAACCAAAATTCAATGGAGAAGAGAAGCAATCTCCTCCATTGACCCCCGAGCCCCAAACACAACACAATGAAGGGTGGTCTCCAACTCAAGGCAACAATACTTGCTTCCACAATACAATTTCTTCACAACATTCAAAGCTAAAATAGAAGAAACAAAGAGACACACAAATAACACCAACATTTCACAACAAGGCTTTCATCCAAGCCAACAAGAGAAGGAACTATGGGAAAGTTTCCCTTATGCCTCCCAATTGAGATGAGATGCCCATCAAACCCTCCACAATAAAACTCAAGCCCCTATGACTCTTATGCCTCCCTCAAGTACCCCTTTTTCCTCCCATACTCTTATGCCTCCCTCCTCTTATGGCTCCCTCAAGAACAAGGTAAGAATGTAAACATTCTTACCCAAGATGGGCATCCTCTCAAACTCCCTCCACAATATCCTATTCTACTCTTATGCCTCCCTCATGAGTTTTCCCATAGACCTCTCCTATACTACACATTAAAGCATTCTATCCATTTTTCCACAATACACAAAAGTAAACATGCATTTTCTACAATTTTAAGCAAAGCAACAACAAAAAAGAAAAAGCACAAAGAGAGAAGTTTTCCTACCTCTCCATTGGAGAAGCCTAAACCAAGAAGCTTTGTCCAAGCTCCCCAAAACAATCCAAGCATGCAAGTCCAAGCTCCTTCTTTTTTTTTCTTTCTCCCAATTCTTTCCTCTCCCAAAAACAAAAGAGAACTCTCCACAAACAAAAAACAAAACTCCAACCCCCTCCACAATAGAGGAAATTTCCATAAATAGACAAGAGGAAGAGTGAGGGTGATGTGGCTCCTTGTAGGATGCCACATCACACATCCTCAAGACCACCTCCCTTTAGTCAACTCAAATCCCAAAACACCATAAATGGGTGGTTGGGTTGAATGACATCTCTTTCCACATCCATCCCTTCCCATGTGTCTTAAGGCACAAATAAATGCAAATGGAAGAAAAGTGCACTCCAAAGTCATATTTCTCTTCCCAAAACAATAAATAATCCCCTTTTTGGCTTCCCAACCCATAGATATGGTTGGTAGGGGTTTGGGAAGTGTGGGACAAGTTCAACTTGTCCCACAAGTCCCCCAAAATTGCCCTAAATCTCAAATTCGAGTTTCAAGGGATTTGGAGTGGTCAACACTCAAAACAAGCATTCAATACATGAGGAAACACAAGGCTCAAGGAGCCAACCATCAAAATTAATTACACCCACTAGACTTCCCTCCAAAACTTAAAAATTAAAACAAGATGTTAAATTAATCTAAACATACTTAGCAAAAGTAATTTAAAAAAACATCACAAATGAAATCACCTACTAAAGTAAGTTAAAACAATTAAATAAAATTCTTAACCCCATGGTCACATTAGAACATTTCCCCCTCATGAAATTTTTTTTCTTAACAACATAAAGAAAACAAAAGTAACACAATACAATTCACTAGTTGCCTTGACGACCAAATGTTGTAACCACCCGACATCCTGTTGTGTTTGGTTCCCAATCCCCCTTTAGGTTGTGATCATGTTGTGTTTCCTGCAAAATACAAAATACCTCCTTCGGCCTTGCGGCCATGTCAAAATATCCAAAATAACCATATGCATGAAATTTATTAACATCTATACATAATTCAATCAATCATTATTTCTAGGTCTAAATCACAACTTAATTATGCATTTCATCATTATCCAAAATTATAGTAATGTAAATTCAACAACTACATTCTACTCATCATGGTGAAGAAATCCAATGTTAGAACACATGCAATATATCCATATAAAAATAATATCGTATCGATAGTACATCCATGAGTCGGTGTAGATCATACTTGAAAACAAAATCCAATCATAATCCAAATGCATCTAGTCACAAAACATCATGCTAATCAACATAAGTATAAGTCATGTCCATATCCAAAGTTTGCATAACTCAAAATGATAAAAATAATTCTATTATGCAAGTTTTTCTTGGATAGTAGAGGCATAATCAAATAATCCAATATTTGTTTAACGTTACTTAATTTTTCTACTACAAATTATTTTTGTAGAAGGCGTTAACTCTGGTATTGCTTAGGCCGCTTATAATCCTTAATTCAGGCCTATCCACTGTCAGTAAGTATAATATTTATTGCTTCGATAAGTCAATTTTTTGTTTTGCCTCTTTGTTGCTGATTTTCTCTTATCATTAATAAGGACCTTTCTCATATTGCTCTTTGTAGAAGTGCCTGCATGAAGCATAAAGGGATCAGCATAGTGTTTACACGTGAAAACGATATCATTTTATTACTGTGCATAAAGATGTACAGGACCTCCAAATTTTCTAAGTTTCATAATAGCATTTTATTTGTCAATAATGCTATCGGGGCTGGAACATCACTACTTGGAAGAAATTATCTTTGGGCAAACTATTGAAAGTTATATAAAAATCAAACTCCTTGACACTGAGAATATGTGGCGGGATATTTCCATAACATATATTTTAAAAACTACGAACAAAATGGAGAACTCAAGAAAGAATGCAAGACAAGAAAAAGGAATCAAAATGTCAATAGGATCATCTTTTCTGAATCAAAAAAGTTTGATAAGAGCAATTACAATCTACATTCTACGAAAAGTATCATAAAGGAATTTTTAAATATTTTGCATACCGGGAAAAGAAAAATCAAATATCTAGCTAATGGTTTCCCGTTGGAGCAGCGAGGTTTCCCTTTATAAGCTTTCGATTTCCCTTACCTTGTTTGACATTTGGATGAGTGTGTTTTGTTATTACTTTTTCATCTTTCGTTGATGAGTTAATTTTATTTTTGGTTAAAAGGTAAGTATTAGCTAAATTTTTATAATTTAATCTGCCCGAATTGTTGACATTACTAAATGCCACGAAAACAATGTAGCCATTTTAATTTTATTTTTGGTTAAAAGGTAGGGGAAATTTAGCTAAATTTTTATAATTTAATCATGTGAACCCCAAACTTGAGAATTGTCAAGGCATTACTAGAAATGCCACATAATTTTTGAAAACAATGTAGCCATTCTAAGGCATTTAAAATATATTTTTGTCTCTAATTAATACACCCTCCTAATTTTGTCTCTAGTTAATACCTTCAATATAACATGTCTGTTTTGTTAATATCTTTAATATAAGAAATTTTAATTAAAAATACTTTTTTTGCAGATGGCTTCAAGTAAAGCATGGAGGGGAAACAAGAGACAAAAATATATTTTTGGAAAAATGAATGTCTCTAGAGCAAAATGGAAAATTGCATTGGGCGGGAGAGGATCATCTCATTCTCGCATGCGGATCTTAGGCGAGGAGGAGGGCCGCGAGCAGGTATCCGCGCGCATCCATTTCTTTTGCCCTGTTTTTGTTTTACCTGTTTTTCATGGTTCAATCCTGGTTATGAGCTATGTGCGGGATTTTTGATTAATGGGTCGAGATCAGCTGGTTGAATCCTTGAAAAACCCTAGCATGGTCAGTGTTTCCTGGTCATATTATAACACAGTTTTGATTTCTTAAAAATATATACCAATATCATGTATGGCTCTATTTTTCAGTTGGAGAGCTTTGTATCCTTGTGGTGCTCGATCGAAGGGTTTCCTTGTTTTATGCATTATTGTCTATTTTGCGTTCGTTTTTCCCCGAGATCTGAATTTACCAGGGAGCCCGATCACCATCTTGGATTTTGTATTTAGCTTGGCCATGGGTTATGTATCTCACCATGGTTGCTGAGATCTGGAATTTGCTTGGGAAATAGGTGCTTATTTGAGCCCTTACTTCTTGCTACGGGAGTATTAGATAAGAAGATCAGGAAGGCAAAGAGACAATAAACAATGAATGATTTTTATAACATGGAGACCTTAGTTTCAGTATAGACAAGCTCTGTGTTTTATTTAATAGCTCGGCCCAATATCTGGAGAATGAACCTACCTCCATTTGGGAGTTTTTGTTGTTTATCTCGTTGTTCTCATTGAAATCATGCGATTCACTGTGTGGTTGAGGGTCGAGTTGGATCGTTGTGTCAAAATTTGGGTGAGCTCTGTTTATTTCTATTAGCTTCTATTACTCGGGTGTTATTCGGCCATGGGGATTCTTTTGACATTGCATTCCTTAGTGGGTAGATGTGCTTTCCCAATACAGTTAAACCATGGCTATGTCTGAGAGTGTGTTTGATGTATATTTTTGTACAAATCTATCAGTATTATTTTATATCAGGGTTTCCAAAATATGAGTTTGATTTTGGTCAGGGTTCAAATACTTGTGTCATGATTCTTACATTTGTCTGGGTTCTAACCCCAGTCACTATGGGAGCTCTCTGAGTTCATACCACAATTTTCCACCCTTGGCATGTGCTACTGCAACGGTGGCATCCCGCTTGCTAGCAACCCCACTGATCTTGGGATTTATCCAACTGCAGATGAGAATGGGTGTCCACTGCTAAAGAAAATACCTTTCCTGCTTGCGAATGATAAAAGCCCTTGCTGTCACCTCTGTATAATCGGCTAGAGTGTTTGTCCTATTTGAATGGGCTTTGGCTCAAGCATCTCTGCTATCTTGATAATAACTTAGGTTGGCAATACCAATACTGAACATTGCCTGTATTTGTTTCATTAGTGTTAGTTTGTTGTATGTTATGAAATGTGTATTGTAAATTTATTATGTAAAATTGAGGGGAAAGTTTATATTGCACAAATTTGCTCATTACGTAAAACGTAGAAATATATTTTGAACTTAAGTTTGTCATCCTTCATTGCAGTGGTGCATCATCATATGTTTCTCATACAATATGGTAAAGTGTTTTATGCAAAGGTTTTGAGAGAAGTATTTATTGCTTTCTATTACTAGTAATGAAAATTAGAAATTTACACTCAACCTATTTGTAAATTCAATATTGAGAACCACTGCCCAAAATTTACCTGCGCAGTAATTGCATTGCAATTGATTATATTTTTGCTTTATATTTTTGACTTATTTACAACACTACAAGGTCCTGACTTTACAAGTAGCAGTTCCAGTAATCACTTGGCCATAGAGGAGAGGTGGTTAATGTTTTTATTATCCCTCAAGACGTATGCCATATGGCACTGGATTATCTTATTTGGTTCCTCATCCTATGTACTAATCAGTATATGTTCATTTTGGAATCCAATTGCAATAATATACTATGATTATGCTATTGACTTATTGATGATGAATATTAAGGTTGAATGAAAAACATTAGTCCATTGTAGTGTTTTAAATTTTTAATGGCATAGGATATTTATAGGGCAGCCCACATCTGTTGAGGTTTCAGCGGTTTGGATACCAATGTTAATCCTTTCTTATAAAGTGATCTTTGCTTTGCACTTTCAGGCATATTTTTTAGCTTTGCCTCCTTAGTAGAATACACTAGTAATAACTATGCCAAGTACAGTGAAGAGCTGAATTCGGTGTAAGCCAAAGTTGATGATCCCAAGTTGGATATTGTTCAGAATTGACCTCTTCATCAGTTTATAAATTTACACAGTGTAGATCAAGATCTCGGTCCAAAATATTTTGTGTTGTATTAGTGTGCAATCCATCTATAGCCTACTTAATATTCACGTTGAATTCCTAGTGATATTATGAGTGTCATTAGAAAGTAGATTACATATAAGAGAATAAAGAGATCTGGCATGATCCCAAGACTCTCAAGGGCTGCTACTTGTGACAGGCTTCGAGGATAACCATCTCGTAGCCATCTCTTTTCTTTTGAATCTTCTTGTGACAGCCGCTCCTTCACCATCTATACTCCCAAAAGATCAAGGAGAGAGCATTAATAACAAATTAACACACAAAAAATGAGATGAATGCACAAAATATAGAAGCAGATCTACTGTGAAAACAATTTCATCAAGAATCAAAGACCCCC
Source organism: Taxus wallichiana var. yunnanensis (assembly GCA_018340775.1). Lineage (NCBI taxonomy): Eukaryota > Viridiplantae > Streptophyta > Pinopsida > Cupressales > Taxaceae > Taxus > Taxus wallichiana. Next base: position 366,088,084 of record CM031234.1, on the reverse strand, counting down.
TTTCCATGCACTCCTTGGCTCTCTTCCCATTCTCTGTCCCTGCTGCAACTTCTGCTCTTAGCAAGTCTCCAGCAGCAACATGTACCAATCCATACTAAAAAAGATATAGATGACCATTATTCCTTGTCAAAGGGAAATAAGCAATAGTAAAGTGAAAAAAGAGATACTAGGATGAAAAACCACAGATTAATTACCCCACCAAATATCCCGTACTACAATGTTTTGATTCTTAGTATGAACAAATAGAGCACAAGTCACTCTTGACAGCATACATATTCACAAGGATTAATTCCTGATACAGATATAGCTGAGATCTTCAGTGATTAGGCTTTAATTCTGGCAGTGGATACCCTTTTTGTTCAAAGGTGTATTATAAGGCACCAGATGCATTTTGAATGACCTATTCATGTACATGATAGTGCAAATGATATCTGATAATATAGTCATATCAGAGGGTATGTGGTGTAGGTATAAAGGAACAACTATATAAATATACCCACATGAGTTTGACCTTGAGAAGGAGAGTATTGTGGAACAAGATTGCCCTGTTTTCCAGTTCTACCTCATGCTTCTATGTGTTCTTCAGATGATTGGATTCTCAGCCATGTCCTGAAATCTGAGAGCTCGTGCATATTATTATTGTTGTTTACTGAGCTCTGAGAAAGCTGGAGGTTGCAGTCTGAAAACATGTTGTAGGCCTGATCCCCATTATCGTTGTATATGTCTTGCATTGCAGTCGAAGCATGAGCTTGGTCAGACTGATCCTGGGAGTGCTTAGATGAATCACTGGTTAAGTCTGAGGATCCATTGACATGCATATGATCTCCCACAATGCTGGTATTCATTGCTGAGCTGTGATCTAAATCTCTGTTTAATGCAGGTGCAGGTGCCTTGCCATAAATTTGATCCAGTTCTGATGTCTGAATGTCATGAGTTTCTGCATCATCTGAAAATTGAACACCTACAAACGCTCCTCCCAAGAAATCTTCCAGCTTTGGGCGTTTCTGATCATTGTTGTTTGCATTCATAATTGCTTCAGATTTCATGACTTCTGACTGACTGCTCAAGCTCTTCTGATGCCATTCTGCAACAAAATTGTACATGAAAAAACAAACGTTAGGGCCCGTTCTGCAAAAATAACTGTGTATGACAAACTTAATGTTAGGGTCCATAGTTTACTGGGTATCACAATGTTTCTGTCAAATCAGTCCAATAAGTTATGTATCACCATAATCATGTTGGGAGTCATGTATGGAGATACCTGACCTGCACTGGTAATAAATAACCCACATACAAATTTGAAAGATTATGTGGCATGTACTGAGAAATAACAAAACAAAAATGTATTTTACCATACTGCAATCATTTTCATTATCATCAAAATCTGAATGACATATAGAAGAGAGACTGTTATGGAATTTTTTTGTTTATGCTCTGGGGTCTCAAACCAAAATAGAAAATCAAGCTTCTTGTCTGTGGTTGTTCTATAACATGATTTCTATTAACAAGACGTGATATGAAAGAGTCTTAACAAATGCAAGTTTGAAGGATGGAAACTCTAAAAGAATAGGGAGTTTGTAAGGGATGAGATCGGGCTTGAAATAAAGACTTATTGTAACTCATTATAATTCAGAACATGTGACATTTGGAAAAGCGTAGTCTTAAATCAAGGTACACAATCAGCAATGGCCTTATTATGTCTTTGTCTGAGTTAGGAAATTTTAGCAAAGGATAACTTTTGACTCATGTTAAGTTTAAATTTAGCCAATAAATTGTTTATCTATGAATTAAAGGCCTAAATTGAACCTTGAGGAAGCATGCAAAAAACATTCAAAATAGTCTTTTAGGCTTATTAGGAGAATCTTGGTTAATAGTCTATTGTTACCCATATAATCTAGGCATACCACATGGAGATTCCTTAGGTGTTGCTCGTGATCACCCTTGCTAGCGAATTTTATGATCTTAGGTGCCCCAAATCATGTTGGTAGGGGACGATTAACTATTTATGTAGCCAAAGGGTTATGTATCGATTGGATAAACTTGTCATTTGACTTTCTCTATTAGACCTTTGTTGAATTTGCGTAAGTTATGTTACGATGTCCAAGATTTGTTATACCTTGTCTCTTGTTGTGCAACACTTCTATCTTGCATGTTGAAGCCACGAAGCCTTGCATATGCTGCCCAAGCCTTTTTCAATGCCCTGATGTATTCTGGATGTTGCCTACCTCTTTAGGCTTGATTAATGTTCCTCGTTGTTAGTATAGTTTTAATGTTATAATACATTACAGCTGAGCACACTGTAACTTATTCTCGGGTTTGGAAAATTCTAAGATCAGAAATAAAAGCTATATTCGAAAAGATTAAGTGGAGTAACACAATAATAAAGTAGAATAATCTCTTGTCATTATAATATATAATCACAAGATACGTGCTTTGATAAGAGGCTTTTCTACCCTCCTTTCATTTGAGAAAGGAATTAAAATATTTCATGACTTGTACATTTGGGCAGAGAAGCCTCTTATCAAGGCACATATTTGGTCATTAGATATTATAATGATGGAGCTTGTAGAGTATAAATTGGATTGATACTGGATACTAGACAATGAAAAGCAATCTACTTTATTTGTAATGAAAACAAAGACCTATGATAAGTTCCAAGATTCAAGTTTGCTTCCAAGTTAACCTTGTAACTTATCATAGGTCTTATTGCAGCATGGTTTTGAATATGTGGACCTTCTCATGCTATTTTGTTTTCATTTTTAATAAATTAGATTGCTTTTCCTTGTCTAAGTTCTTCGTCTTTTCTTTTTTTCCAGGTTTCATTGTCTTCTCTTGCTCTAGTTGGTGTGGAGTGGCTTTACTGCAAGAAGGTAAGATAAGATGACATTCTAGTCCTAGATATATTGGTAAATAATTAGAACATGCAGATACTTTTATTCATTTTTTAAAAATATTTTTCTTTATTATTATGACGAGTGTTACTTTTTTTGTAGGACACTATTACCTAATTAGCCATTATTCGTGGAAAAAATGGAAAGACAGGTACTTTCATTTTCTGCCACTTGTATTATTTCTTTAATGAATTTAATGTCAATAAAGATTAATATTATCATAGTCATGAGTTTTTTTAATAATACTCAGATCTTAAATAACACTCATAATGGACCCTATTTTAGCTTACAAAAAATGGATTATGAAATGTGGCTTATTTAACAAGCCACGTTAAACAAGCCACGTTAAATAAGCCACGTTTCAGACCCATAGTGAGCGTTTTAGGCATCTCATAGTTCAAACTAATGATGTTTTAGTTTACGAAAACATCATAACAGAATTACCCATTTCCAAACTATAAAAATAAAAGTCTCAAGTTGAGAGGTAGATGCTCATTATTTAAAGTATATGATTTATGCAGGAAAATAGTATATCTTCATCTGAATGTTCAGATGAACATATACCAAGACCTACTCCAGGGACAAATGAATATTTTAATGAAATGATATATTGTACTTGTGAAAAGTGCAAAAATAGAAAATTAAAGAAGCGTCGACTCGTTGGTATCCATAGGTTGAAGTATGGAGTTTATATAGAAGAGGTATACTATAATGAAATTTCAAAAATGCTTGTTATTAAAAAATATAAACTTTTCATATCGCATTGACTATTTTAAATGATATTGTAATGTTTAGCCAATCCAAGTTCATAACAATGTTGAGGAAAGGGCATATGACAATGATGATAGTGGCACTCACAATGAAGAAGAAGACACATATATGGGTGATACCACTTCTCAATTAAATGAAGATGGGGTGAACGAATTTTTACAAGACTTCTACACATATGCTGAAGAAGTTGATGATTCGCCCCTAACTCAACTTGCTAGGACGCCTCTATACCCAAATGCAAATTTGTCTGTATTGGCAACACTTATGTTATTTTTGAACTTGAAAGTTATGCATGGAATGACGAATACATGCTTCACTGATATCTTGAGGTATATTTTAAACTCCTCTAAACTATATCTCTCCATGTGATTCAAGTTTTGAATATTGTGTATAGTGAATAATATAAAGATCTTTTGTTGTTTTATGCAGACTTTTGGCAGATAAGATACTTCCAAAGGAAAATAAGATGCCTCGTTCACAAAAGGAAGTATCTTCAGCAATGAAAGACATTGGGATGGAGTACAAAACATATGATGCATGTCCAAATGATCATATCTTATACTATGGTGAAAATGAAAATTTACAGCAATGTCCAATATGTTTCACCAATAGATATCGTGAAGATCAAGTGTCCAAGAAAGTTCCTTATAAGGTTCTACGCCACATTCCAATAACACCGAGGTTTGAGAGGATGTTCAAATGTAAAGATTTGGCAAAATTTATGGACTATCATGCACTAAGAAGGAGCCAAGATGGTGTCATGCGTATGGTGGCTGATAGCAAAGATTGGAAGGAGCTTGAAGAAAAATGGCCTGATTTAAGAAATGAGCCAAGGAATGCAAGACTTTCATTGGCAATGGATGGTGTCAATCCTTTCGGAGATCTTAGAACAACATACTCTGTTTGGCCGGTTTTCCTTGTTAACAATAATCTTCCCCCTTGGATGGCAATGAAAAAAGAGCATGCAATGCTAACTCTAATAATACCAGGTATATGAACTTCTTAGTGTTATGTTCTCTTGAAAATGATGTACATTTACATGAATATATTTAAATTTTAATTCACATTTTCTTCATAGGAAAACACCAGGTGAAAGATATGGACACATACATGGAGCCTCTCATTGATGAGTTATGCGAATTATGGAAGGGTGTCAACATGTATGATGTATCAAGACCTAGCAATGATAGGATCTTCCTTTTTCATGCAATACTTATGTGGACAATTCACGACGCTCCGGGGCTCTCTGTGTGTTGTGGTAATCTATTTATCATATTCATTTGTAATCATTCTATTTATGTTGCTGCCCATTAATTAAATATGGTTTCCATACTGATTTTTCAGGCCTACAAACTAAAGGGAAACATGGTTGTCCATCATGTGGGCCAAACACTGTATCTAGGCAATCAAAGGATCTTAAAAAAACCGTGTACGATGAATACAGACACTTCTTACCTCAAAACCATCGTTATCGCATGCATGAGAAAAATAAGTTCAATGGAAAGGAAGAGGAAAGGAGGCGGCCAAAAAGGATGAACCCTTTGAGGTGGAAATCAGCATATGACAAAAAGGAAGGGAGAGCTTATCCATTGGGAATGAAAAGACTATCTAAGTTTTATAAGTTAGATTATTACGAGCATCTCCCAATAGCTCATTTATTTGATACAATGCATATTGGAAAAAATGTGGCAGAGTGCTTATGGAAACATCTAAAGGGAACCAACAATGAAGACCAAATAAAATTAAGGAAGGACCTCAAAACCGTCAATATGATGCCAAACATGTGGTTACATGAAAATAACACATATGATCTGGGCCATGGGGTCTTACAAAGCAGAGGAGAAACAATATATGTTTGATACTATGCGTACCATAATATTTCCAATCTGGTTTTGGTGCGACATTAAAAACCGTATTCACAAGAGATGGTTCAGAGTTTTCTGGAATGAAAACACATGATTGGCATAATTGGATAAAGGTAATTCGTGATATCTTATATTTCTTGATAGTATAATTGAAATTTTCAATATATTAGTAATGTAGAAGATAATATATATTTTAAACGCTATTTTTCAATGTTGGTGTAGTATGTGCTTCCTACAGCAATACAAAGCACTTTCAACCATGACATCGCACAAACAATTTACAAATTGTCCAAATATTTGAGGTATTGTAAACCATCAATTGTTATTCAATAATTAATTTTTTCCTTCTATAAATATCATTTTCAATGTCTTTATAATTGTTTTAACATATATTTTGCAAATATTATAACTGGTGATATGTTAATGCTTGTTACTAAAATTTATAGGTGGGTCTCATCTAAAGAGATACATCTAGATGAGTGAACTATTGGAAGAGGAATGTTGCACTTTTGATGTGTGACATTCAAATGTGTTTCCCTCCAAGTTTCTTCAATTCTCAAGAGCACTACCTTATACACCTGGTAGAAGAGATTGAACAATGTGGACCCATCCATCTTAGGACAATGTGGCTTGTAGAGAGATATATGAAGGTCCTAAAACATTTTGTGAGGCAAAGAGCTCGACTTGAAGGTTCCATGGTTGAAGGGTACATGGTTTTTCAAACCATGGTTCATTTATCTGAGTACTTGCCTCAATTGCATCTGGAGGCTCCAAGATTATGGGGTGATCAACAACCTCAATCCATTGGAGATAGAAAACTAGAGGGTCAAGGAACTTCAAAGAGGATAAAAGGTACTCTTAAATGTTAGTAGTAGTTTTTAATCTTAAGTATTGTATGATGTATCCTTTAAAGAATGGTTAGATCAATGATTAGTTATACTTTTTGTTGTAGATGCTAAGGAGTGGGAGTCATTGCATTTGTATGTTGCATACAACTCTAAATTTATGTTAGAATGGATGGAGAAGTATGTTGAACAAAAGAAAATAGAAGATGAGAAGGCATGGGCTGATATATATAATAGACATGGTCAAAACTCTAATAGAGGACTTCCTGCATGCCATAAAAGAAAATGGCTAGATAGATGCTCATGGCATTGGTTAAAGACAAATGTTGAACACGAGGCAACCAAGGGAATGAAAGCAGTGACAAAAAAACAAGTAGATTTCGTTAAAGGATCTATAAATGGGGAGGTAATATACAAATAAAGTATTATGATGAAAATTGTTTAATCTAAAGATTTTTTTATCGTTGAAACTAGTTAGTTAACTTTGTGTCCTTGAATCTAATTGGATAATATGTACATATGCATTTAGGTAACATATTACAAAGCAATGTGGATTAGCGGTCATCATTTTCGAATCAGGAAGATCGATGAGAAGCGGAAAACTTATGATAGTGGAATTTCAGCACCATTTGAAGTGGAGTGTCGTTCACATGCATATGACACAAACACAATCACGAGTACACTTCGGTATTATGGAGTGTTGGAGGATATAATAGAGCTTGATTTCACATCTTTTAAAAAAGTTATTTTTCGTGTTGAATGGTATAGGCTCATTGAAGTGGGCCTTGACAAAACTATTTTGTTGCATGAGAATGGATTCAATATGATAAATACATCGAGGTTTGAATCTACTTCTGAACCTTATGTGTTTCCAAACCAATGTAGTCAAATATTTCTTGTTCCAAATTTAGAACACCCTGGCTGGTCCTTTGTGATAGATTATGATCCAAGAGGGCGAAGAGTCACCTTTTCCGAAGATGTAGAAGGCCATGATGTAATTGAAGAGGTAGAAGATCCACTTGAAGACATAGATGACCAAGTGGAGGATGATGATAACATGACTATTGATGATGAATATGAACAAGATGAAGTTCTAGTAGGACAAGAACAACATTTTGGTGATGAAATACATGAACATGATGAGTTTATTGATCATCATTTACCTATGGCTGAAGGGGATGAAGATCATGAGAACCATGGTATTAATTTATTTGTGGATCTGGGGCCCATTAATTATGGTGTATTCATGCCTCCAGATGAGGAAATTGTAATGTCAGATGAAGATGATTTTATTTAATCATAATGTAAACCTTAAATTCATTGTAAGGACATAACACAATTTGATATATTGTATGAGTGGATTGCTAATGTTTTTTTCTCTATGTCAATGCATACATTGCACATGTTTCCTTGTTTCATTAAATGTTTCCTTATTGAAGATTATATGAAGATGCACACCTTTTGGTCCTTTTGAATATATATATTTTTGAATATAGGTTTTTTTTTACTATTAATAATTTTGTTTTATGATATTTTGAAGGATCGTGGCAGGCCCTCTACATATGCACTAGAAAATCCTAACATGAGAGTGCCGCCGACAAGTAAATCCCGTACCATACTTTCTACATCCAACATTGAAACATTTAGTATTCCAATTCCGTCAAGCATGCCAACACATAATATAGCACCAGAGTTAAGGAGTAACCCTTCATGTGTGGGTTCTCTCCGAATTCACCCTCCAACACCACAACATGCCTCCTTGACAAGTATCATAGAATCACAAGCCAAAATTTTAACGCTCCTACCACATACTCCTGAATTTTATGAAGTTAGACAGGAAGTAATTAAGCAAATTCATGCATTGGAGTCTACATTGCTGGAAAGTACAGTCTTCTTGCACGCACCGAGCATGTATGCTTATGATAATTAATTATGTATAAAATATTCCTAACAGTCCTAATTATCATTCATGTGCTATAAAACAGTCATAACAACAATTTTTCATATTGCATGGTTTACAACAGTCCTAACAAACATTCATGCTCTATACATACAGGAAGAAAATGGCATGCCCCCTGATGTACCTATAGGGGAAGCTACTGTGACCCCTACGACTGCAACAATCTCCACAGTGAACACAAAAGGAAAGAAAGAGGTTACAATCTTGTTAACCTCGGATGGAAATGTCTTAAAAGATGAAATGGGGTCGAAATTTTTCCAATTTCTATTTCATCGCGCAGAATGCCTATTTGGAAATACCATACAAGTGGATTGGAGAAAGCAAGCCAATTCTAAGAAAGATGAACTCTTTGAAGATGTCATAAAAGAGTTTGGAAATCCCGGTTTTAACAAGGATTTCATAATGGATTATGCACGGAAATTCATTCATTCTAAAAGAGACAAAATAAGGTCAAAGCTAACAAATGACTTGAGATATCCCCGACCAGCTTGGATCACTAACCAAACAACATGGGATGAGCTTATCAAAGATGCCAAATTCAAGAGAAAGTCCTTCAAAAATCCAAACTACATGCCATCTGCACGAGAAGGAGGTAAAAGACGCCTTCGAGATACAACAAAGGCTACCCAAGCTAGGTTGTCAAGTATTGGGTCCCATAAATTGGGGTCGGGTGGGTATAATAGTATTCGTGGGAGCTTGGTAAGTGAATAATTTCATTTAATTTTTTTATATTTTTTCGGTGACTTGAATGTATTGGATGACAAATGATACTTGATAAATTAAAATGTCTTTGTACACTTAGGTTCACCACTTTCGAAAGGAAGCTTCAGATGAAGATCTGAAATATGCACTAATGCATGGTTCCCAAGGGCTCCGGCAACATATGATAGATCGAGGGGAGAAATTGGTCATTGAGCATGAATCTGAGGTAAGTTTATTATAGTATTTGATGACATAATAAAACATTTAAGTATCAATGTTGTGATAATTTAATTAACTAAAGTATGTTGTTTAATAGGATGTGCAACAATCAAACTCCTTAAAGGGTGCAACTGACAGTGAACATGAAGATGCCACAGAAGGATGTGATGATTTTGTTGCTGGACAAAATGAATCGATTGACCTTCTTGGAACTCATCTGGAAAACAACCCAGAAATCCAACAGACAAGAGTTCAGGATGATTATCATGTTGCACCATCTATTATAGTTCCTCGTCAAAAGAGGACAAAAAAGAATAGACATTTTTCCTATCCGGCTAAATAGATTTAAATTGACTGTTATTTTATGAATTATTGGCTATTTCATTACCAGTGAACTTATTGGTTTGTTTTATGAACTTATTGAGAGTTTGATCGGTCTATAAAACTGCTCAAATGCGTGTCAAACACAGATATTTATGTGATAGCCAGATTTATAGTATGTATCTATACATTTTAAGATGGCTTTTTTTGCCTCATAAGAACTTCTATAACCTTCTTTTTGATGAGATGGCTATAATATACTCAATAAGGTTGATTGATCTTTAATTCTATTATGGTCATTATCTTTTGGTTTGCAGCCCCCAGGTATTATCTTTTGGTTTGTAGACAAATGTATTGATCTCGTTTCAATAAGTCAGTAATGTATCTGTTGAATCTTCCATTGCTAATCATTTGCTTGCATTGATAGGTATGCAATTGCAAGTGCTCGTTCAGATGGTCTACTTTTGCTTTGTGGAGGAAGAGATGCAAGCAGTGTGGTAAGAATTGTAATTTCTGACATTTTATTACTGGAGAATTGTTAAATTGCATTAAGACCTCTTTGCTAAAAAGTTCTAAAGCTTTCAGATGATCCGTTAGGCTTTGAGTTGTAGTTGTGATTGAAACAAGATTATCTGTGTATAGGAGTGGAAGAAATGGGTATATGCAGCTGTCGAAGGGAAGAACACCGAGTAATTATCAAAAATAAAATTATGTACAGACCAAAAGTTTAAGTAGCTCTTTGTTGATTATTGTTGTAATTACAATGTACAAAGGAGAATAGTTTAACATGCTAGTTTTCAATAGCAGTTGTCCAAACCCAGTCCATATAAGACATTTGTATGTTTGTCCATGGATCTCTTGAAAAACCCCTCTTTCAATTTCATGAAAACAGAGGAAGTAAGCAGGCTATCAGACCCTGCTTGATGGCATATGCCTGTTCTCTCCACTTTAAGCAGCTCAGCCACTCTGTTCAGACCTCCATACAACCCATCACAAAACTTGATCATATGTTTGACATCATACACACTTGGAAAATACAATCTCATCAAACGGAAAAATCATTCTTGGGTGTGGGGCAAGTAGTTGCAGGTCAGAAGTTTGATCAAATACCCAAAATCATACGCACTGTGGAAAGTAATCCATCTCATATTCTCATTCAAAACAACTCCAGAGGACATCAGAAGCTCTGCAAAATGCTTAGAATCGATACCCAAGTGATTGTTTTTCTTGAAATCGATACCACTCTGTCTCAGCAGCTCGATGGAATCAGGGGCATGGATGTCTTCCCCGGGATTAAATTCTCTCAGATTGAATTGCCACACACAGAGCTGACCTGTACCACAATCTGGCAGGTTTCCTTCCTCATCAGAAAATGTCAATCCCAGCTGGATGAGTTTCAGGGTATCCACATTGGCTTTCAAGGTGTGGTAATGGTGCTCTGCCCTGCTGTTGAACCTCCCCAATGGCCTGATCACAACACCAGGAAACTCAGTGTCCATGGCGACATATGGGTATTGATCTACTACCTCCCTGATCAGCTCAAACTCTTCTTCCAGATTATCTGCCCACACCTCCCTAATGCAAACTGAATCTGCTTTCCCAATACAGTTAAACCATGGCTATGTCTGAGAGTGTGTTTGATGTATCTCACCAAGTCATGTTATGCTTGGGATCAAGCTCATCATTAATTGGAATGGCTTGTTTCTGAGTCTTTGTAAAACTCGACCCTGTCCATTGCACAACTCGGTCGTGCTTATGATTCAACTTGCCACTTTTTTTTGTTGCTGGCTCACGAAGATGGTCACAACTGTTATCACTGTGAATAGCCTTACTACAGCCAGAGGAAGTTGCAGCCTGTGTAGTGTTTGAGGGTATATTTGAATATACTGAAATTTTCTAATTCCATAGGTTGGATGGATGTGTGAAAAGTACCAAAGAACCAAAAACAGATATAACCATAAACAAGCAGATGAAAATTGTGACCAATGTTTGGTATTTTGTATTGAAGATCAATTCATACATTGTCTTCGTTGAAGTATTGATATATATATTACATTGATACATGTGCTTTTTTAGAATTGAGACTCAAAACTGTATAAAAGGCCAATTTGGCAGCCTCTTTTAGTACTCCTTGTAATAACTGGCTAGTTACTGAGAATAAATTGTGTTCAAGAGTGCAACTCTGGAAGTGATAAGAAGCTTGAATAGCTGGTTGATTTTGTGCTCAAATGATGGTAGAGCCATCTCCAAGTCATGGAGTGCCATGTTAGTGGGAGAGAGCTGAAGGGGAATCAACAATTTGGAATTAGAATTAAGAACATTGTTGAGTTTTCCAAGAGCAATATCTAACTCCTCTAGCTCATGCAAGAACATTGAAGATGACGATGAGGATCTCCTTTTCAACCCAAATGCTTCTTTTAGCTTGTCATGTAGAGAAGTGAAACTCCTAGGAAGAGGAAGAGCTTGAATCTTCAGTCGTGGTGTCTTGAAAGAAACAGCAGTGACAAGTGTAGAGCAAACGAGTGTAGTGCTTTCTTTGTTCTCAAAGCTAGGGATTGCACAGTTCTTAAACGAGGTAATGCTGAAAAATCCCAAGGGAACTCTCTATGTTTCATTTGATGAGTACATATCAATTTGATGAGATAAATGCTAGATTGTGTGCATTCTAGTGGACTCTGCATTATGATTTCTGAGAGGACAGCGAGCTAGAAACCCTCAATGCCATGCAAATGACATGAAGCCCTTGACTGTTAGGTTAGAAAGATGCTATAGGGTATAAGGAGCACAAATATAATTTTTGCAAGCCTTGACAGTGAATAATATGACTTCTAGAACAAATTATCTTTTCTCGGGCTCGATGTAGGGCATCGAGCTGCTCTTTATTCCACCGACCAAAATCTGTGAAACTTTGAAGAAATTTCTATCCCAGGATGAGCATGAAGATCCCCAAATCTCAGGGTGAATGGAGTTGCCCATCAAAAATTGTGCATAACAGTAATTTTGACTGAAAAAAGGAGGTAACAGTGTACAGGACAGTGAGGGTAAAGGGTAGAATTTAATAGACAATTCTTGTTTATGTTTGTGGACTTGTTCCTAAGGTGACATGAGGCGTGTTTGAAGTGTTTAAATGAGAATTAGGAGAATTTAATGAAGAAATTACTACTGTCCTATTACCTAACACCCTCATACCATTCGTTGGGAGCTCAAGAATACAAGAATCAAATGCAAAACCTTGTTTTTTGGGTTCTTCTCAGAATTGAGACAACATATCTCAAGAAACTTCTCACCTTTGGCTTTCGAATTACTCCTTGCATTCATGGTCACATCCTTGTATGTTGAGATTTATATTTAAATGGGAATACTTAGCAATTCCTAGATTTATTACTTATTTTTTCATATCACGGCTTCCAGGTATTATAAACGGGTGTACCAGGATTTCTTCTTGTCAGGGGAAAATAATCAAGATGCAGAATCGTAATGAGTCTGTTTGATTTACCTTAGATTTGGTTGGATGTTGTTCTTGGCTTTTTCAGAATCCATGTTTTTAGCGGTTCAAAGACAAGTTACTTTGACAAATGGTTTATTGTCAATTCAGTAAGTTGCGAGGAAGAAGCACATATTTTTTGGTGCATTGAGTTTGTGCAAAAGTATGCTCAAATTCATTAGTTATATATTTGACATGGCTTATTGCCCTTTGGTTTTTTTAATTGGAAGGAATGTCTATATGGCAGTTATTCCGATTTTGCATGTTCCCATCCAATGCGAAGCTTTTCCTGAATGATTCTACACTCTTTGGTAATGTCTTCTCGAATGTTGCTTGGAAAATTGGTTTTGTTTGCTGTTTGTTATTTTGGATTATTTTTCTTATTTCTGTTTAGTATGATTTAGAATAACATATCTGTTCTTTCAGTTAGGAAAGGTACTAAGGGAGTTGATCTTATATCATCGTTGTGCAATATCTATCAAACATCAGAAGATGATTTGCTAAAGATGATTGAAAAGGCTAATACCCTGGTAGTTGGTATTCTCAAGAAAACTCCATGTCCTGCTTCAGAATACCAAATTGAAGAGCTAAAGAATATTGATACAGGTTGTGATTTAAACCTTCCGTTACTTTTCATTATCCCATGGAATGGCTTTGAAATGATGAATTGTATCGTATTCCTTTGAATCTTGTAGATGGCTTGACGTATTTTCAAGATCTTGTGGAGGAGATCTCCATAATATCAAGCATTCGAATTCTAGAAACGGGTTATGAAGATGCGATCCATGATAGAGGGGAGCTCGATGAGCCAATGTTTGTAAATGAAGAAGACAACTTGTTTGGTTCAGGAAGTGTTTCAGAGGGTGCTGCTAATATATCTGGAGTAAGGGTATGAAATATCCAACCTTGAATATGTGTACATTATAAGGAAAACCTCCAGTGTTCCTCAATGTAGGCATCCTTTTTATATTTTGGTCAATTATGTATGTTACTTGTATCAGAACGCATGCCTAGTTAATTTGTTGAATGTTGCAATGTTGGTTGGTCTTTACATGATTTAAAAGCAATTGAAAATAGATTATTGTAAATTTATGTAGCCTGTGTTTGCATATTTTGTTTATTTTTTGAAGTCATCACTTGATTTCTGTTTTCTTTTTTTCATAGTTTTCATTGCAGACATCCAAACCAATATTTTTGTTTCCCTATGAATGTTACCTTTCCAGGTTATAAATCATAAGAACTTACTATTTGTGTTGTCTTTAATATGGTGATAACATTTTGGCTTTTGCGTGTTTAGTGCTGAATATTTGATGTTTATTAGGTATAAGTTTTATTTGATATTTTGTTGATCTTTTATACGCATGCATATTATGATCTTGTTTCGTACATTTTCCACCATTTTTTTATGTTGACAGTTTTTCCAACATCCCATGATTTATTGAGCATATTGTGTAAATCTGGTCTGTACTTGTGACCTTGCGGGGAATTATATCACATGTTTACTGAATGCTTTTAATGGCACTCTGTTAGTGGGTTGTGTATGGCAAGCTGTCGCGTGGGGGTGATACTAGTCTTATGTATGCATTTGATCTATGCAGAGAAAGTATGATGCTATGTCTTCACCTAAAAAAAAAATAACAAGTCCATTATCTCCACCAGGCTCTCCTTTGACATCACCAGTAAAAGAAAGCTCCACACCCTCCAAAATTAAGATGCCCCCACCTGCTACACCTGTAAGCACAACAATAACAACTGTAAAATGGCTACAAACTTTCATAGTTCACGTCTCCAGAAATAAGGAATTTGTTGTACCTGCTGCTCAGTTTCTGCATTTTTCTTTGGCAAACAATTTTATTCATTCTAAACAAATGCAAGGTTTATGTTCAACATTGCCGGTGCTTAATGATTCAGGAACCATTGTCCGTAAGGGTCAAACGAAACTTGTCCCAGCAGCCATAGGGAAGTGGGCTAAGCTAATGGGTAACAATAGATGGGCTGCACAAGAGGCTGTTATACTGTCAGATGATTACCTACAACTTCCGTCTTGCGCTGTTGGATTGACTGGCTGAGGACCTAATTCTCTCAAACACTTTTTCACCAATGGTCTTAGAGCAGTAGATATTCCAGACCTAAAACCACCAAATGCTGCAGTATCTGGATTTCCTTTCTCTACTGGACAAGAGGAAGACATTATCCTCTTACAGTGTATTCAGCACTTAGTAGTCACCTTTGGTGGGTCGCTGCCTAAAGAATTCAAAAGAATCGTAATGGAAGGAAAATGGTTTAAAACCCACATGGGATATCAATCACCTACCGTGTCTTTCTTGTTAGATGATGAGTGGAAATACGCTGGTCTGCAATCGAATGATCTTTCTTTCATTGATTCTACATTTTACAGGAATTCTATGAGTAGATTCAAGATTGCCTTGGAAGACATAGGGGTGGGGCTTAAGTTTGGATATGCATGTGAAAGAGTTGCCGACCATCTTGGAATGAGAGTGACAGTGTGTGATAAGTTAAGAAGCATGCTGACAAATCTTTAATGGTTCTTCCTGATGGGATATGATAAATAGGATACCTGAAATCCAGATCAATAAGGTTATTAATTACAGAAGTAAATTCAGAATAAGCGGAAGAAGGAAATTTTGATTAAACACCTCTGGGGTAGCTGTGTATGAATTTCAAAAACCCAACCTTTTGAGTCCTTCTAGGGAGCAGACATTTACAAAGATCTCCCCTAAAGAAAGGTTGGGAATGAAGGTTCAAAACATAGGGATTTTCAAACTCCTACACGAAACTCCAAAAGTATTTCATTACAATTAAAAATGTCATACAAGCCTGAAAGATAAACAATGAGATTATCTTAACGTATGCAAATGACCAAAATATGTCCATGGAATACAAAAGTGTAGACAGACAACACATCAATAAGAGGAGTACCATAAGCCTCCCTGATTAGGGGCGGCAAATCAGTTTTACCAAAAGAGGTTTATCTATGTAATTGAACAGAAAGAACACAAAATTCGGTATGACCTTGGATTGATTCTAAAAACTTACCAGGCAACTGCCATCCGGCTTGCTGGAGAAAGATCTACACTTCTCAAGGACATTAGCTGTGGATAACCTCGTGCAAAATCATTGATCTGAAGGCAAATGTCAACTAATAAATTAGAATTTACCTCTGCAATCAAGGGTCTGCAAGAACAAACTGTCAAATACAGAGAATTCCAAACAGTAGGGGTCAACTTCAGGACTCTGCCATTCATTTAGTTTGATAAGAATTGAGGGCGACCCTTACACCAGGCTTTTTGTGTCTTATTCTCCCTAGAAACCACATGAATGAATTTGCCTCTGTTAGGCGACGAGAAAGGATAGAACACGGTTGTTTCCAGACTAATTAACTATAATAAGAATATTAAGGTTTACCTTGTCAATCAGAGGCACTCTTGCATAAGGTTTTGATTTCTCGAAGTACTCAAAATAAAGGCTGCCAAGCCTGTCTCTGTCACGTAAATGCCATGAATTTTCACGATCAAACCCTGAATCTTCATAAACAGCATCCTAGGTCCCTTCAGATCTGTCGCTGGTATTGCTTAAAGAGCTAGATAATTTATCATTATCACTGCAATCACTCTAGGAATCAGTGCTGAGATACTTGAGTTCAGAGTCGCTTCCGTCACTTTCTTCTCTAGGAATCCTGTCGTAGCACAACAATATGTTTTCATATATAAATCTAGATGCCAGGAAAACAACCATCTTTCACATTATGAATCAGAAAAGTAACATTGAAATTCCCCTGTTTTCTTACAGTCGTCAAATTCAGACGTACAGATTTCTTATTCTCTTCAGTATTCTCTCTGTGCTTTCTTTAACAATGGGCAACACCTACTGCTCTACATTTTGTTCCTCAGAAAATGAGATTGTAATAGATCTTACGACTGTTACAGAAATGGTGGAAGATGTCAATAGCCTCGACAACTTAATCTCTATCATTCAGGAATGCCTTGAAGCCATGGCCAACAAAAATGACAAGGTAAAGCACAACTTTTGTCTCTCTTACTCTCTATCTTGTAGTTATGTTACAACTTTAGAATATAATATTCATACATTTTGCAGGGCCAACACAATACAGCCGCACAAGAAGCTAGTAGTTCGTCTTGGTTTTCTTCTTACACAAACTTTGGCAAGAATTTAGTGGAAGAGGTGTTGAAGCGTGCAGAGAGAAATCGTTGCACGGTATTGAAGTTCATCACTTTGTATTATAAATGAATCCTACTTGTTCTTTTTGCTGATTAATATTTCTCTATTTTTGTAACAGGCGTGCTTTAAGTCTAGTTTTAATCGTGAAACCCAAAAAGTTGTTATTGATTTTTTCAAAGAAGCGTCTCAGATTCACTCCCTCGCAGCAGGGTTGTGTGTTGTCGGATATTTGTTGGACCAAATAGATCAAATTTCCAAAAACAGGGCTCAATGTGTACAACTCCTGAGATACTTGTGTGCAATGGACAGGCACGTGAAATAATTAGATGACCAACAGCAGCTCAGTCAAGCTGTGCATTTCATTTTTGAAGGATGCCTTCTATGTCTCAGACTAATGAAATCTCAGAGACTATCCAGGTAATACTTGGCTAATTTTCCACTGTATAAACTATCAAAAGACAATATTTTTAAAGCAAAATGTCATTTAAAAATAATTTATAATTGTTTGTTATTGTGTAGGCTTTTTTGTGCTTCGGTGGATGCTGGGGATTTACAAAACCTTGAATCCCAAATAAAACATACCTATCAAGATCTCACTTTGGGAGCTGTGATTGGTGTTTTAGATAATATGCCTCAATTTTCTCCTCCAACGCAAGGAGAAGATCCCTCCGCAGGTTCATTGGCTTTAACTTATATCTGATATTCTTTCACAGGTTTTAAATAATGTATATTTTGATAATTACATAATATGATCATATTAAAATAGAACCGAGAGAAGTATATTTTGAGATTGGAAATTACCATAGATAATGGGATTTTGGGTAGGATAACATTTAGTTATAATTATAATTTTATCTCATTTCACATCATGTCCGATTCTGAAGCAAAACATTTTATTTTACAGTTGGCATAGAAGAAGCCAAGTATAAAGTAATTAGGCTTCTGAAAGTGAATCCGATGGATGAATCAAAGAGATGTACACTGGCATTTTCAATGACAAGCTAGAAGTTCTCGAAGAAATGTATGAAGATGCTCTACTACCTTTTTTTTCTAATCATCTTGGGGTGCGTCGGCATCCCATAATTGAAGACTATTGCAACAAGGAGGTCATGCAAGTAAGCCTTGAACATTTTAGTGAGACAAGCAATACAATGCATGTCGGGCTCACCAGGAAACAACTCGATGTCTCCCTGTGTAATGAGCTTGTGTAGCATTACCTTTTGTATATATTGTATATATTGTATATCAAGGGTTAACGGAGTTTAGACACCCTTTTTGTATTTTAGCATTGTATTGCAAGGGTTAACGGAATTTAGACACCCTTTTGTATCTTATCTTATTTGATATTAATAAAATATTTGTGGACCCATTTATTGGGCACAATATTTAAATCAAATTGTTGTTAATTTATAAAATTAATTACCCAACCACTCCGACATTATAGATGATATGTAACTTCGTTGATTGCACTATATGATATTTGGTTGTGTAGTTTTAAAATTCATATTTTTCATTCTTTAAATTCATAAAAAAATAGAAATTAGTATTGTCTCCAGAGAGACAAAATGTTAGTATTCGGTATTGTCTCTAAGGAGACAATAATGATATTGTCTCTAGAGAGACGAAAATGATATTGTCTCTAGAGAGACAAAAATCATATTGTCTCTCAAGAGACAAAATATGTATCAATCATTATTGTCTCTTGAGAGACAATAATTAGAGACAATATTAGAGACACCCGCTTTGAGACAATAATAGAGACGATATACAACTTTTTATCGTCTCTATTTGAGACAATTTAGTCAAATTTTGTCTCTATTAATGTCTCAAATGACCCCTCCTTGTAGTAGTGTTCTGAAGGAACCATGAACTACTAGAGCATCTAAATAAATGAAATCACTGTTATATGGCCATTTTTCAGTTACGATGTGTGTTTTAGCTGTAGAACAATTTGTTATGTTCCTTAATTTCCTAATAAATTAATGACAATGAAAAAATGGATTTGTAAAGCATCTATTTCTTCTGAACTAACTCAGCTCCTTACAAAAAGAGCACCACGAGAACACCATGCGCTCCCACTTTTCCAAGGTCAATAAATTTCCAACAGCTTACCAAATTATACTGCTAATGATTTCTTCCCATAATTGGGAAATCTTTCATCCATTTCTCAATATCCACATTTTTTGTTCAAATTTTCAATTCTGAACTTTAAGTCAATTACCAAGGATAGAAGCAAGTGACCTACATGACAATGTCCGGACCAAGTAACAAAGTGCGTGACCTAGATGATAGTCTCTGGGTCAAGCCCCGATATATAGTAAAGAATCACTAACCTATTTTGTAGCTAAAATTAAGAATAGACTGCCTAGGGATAAATTTGCACAACATCTACAGAGCAGACATGCCCAAACGGAGCTCCAGATAGTTTCAGCCCCACAAAATTTAAAACTCTGCTAAATATTAATCATTATTAAAGGAAGGAGCGACTTCACAACCTACTTCAATATCCATTGTTTCCGGACATTGAGTTTTAATACCAGGTAACCTAAAACATGAATACAAGGGCAAGTGACCTATCTGATAATATTCTGACTCTACTGATCAATTGCCTTCAAGTTCCTTCAACTTCTTAACGATAAAAATGAAACATATTCACATCCTCGACCGTAACAACGCTTTTCGGGTTCAGCTCTTGTATTATCGACGTCCTGATTGTCAACCCTTGATTTTGGCCTCTAGATTGTAGAAAAGCGTTTCTGCAGTTGTGGAAGAATATAATCACTCTTGTTGATCTGAAAAGGGTGTATCTGGGAAAAAATGGTGCATCGTCTTCAACTTCCCGATGAATACAATGTCCTCCACATATTTGCCTAAGGCGCGTGGGTTTCCCCAGGACAATGCGAAAGAGCGATCATGGCTGTAGTTCATACAATTAAAACCCTAATCCCATATTTGAACTTAAACCTTAGATAAATAGTCATTCCCATGAATGGGAACCAGATTTCAAAACTTAGTTCACGCCTTTTTCTTGGTGACACTTTTATTGAATAAAAACTTCAGATAAATGAATCGGAACCAGATTTCAAAAATTAGTTGACGTTTTTTTCTTAATGACAATTTTATTCAAATATTTCTGAAAGCCTAGGCACATCTTGAGACTATCTTTAGTTAATTATGGGACTAAGTATATACATAATGGATAATAAAAAAATCATGAAATTGTAATTTAATTTTAAATAAATCATAATTTTATTTGAACATATTAACAATTCAATACAAGATAGTTACAACTAGCAATCGCATGTGTACAATGCAATGTGAACGCCGAACGGTATATGTTATTTGATTTAGAGGGATAGTTATTACTTTTGTAGTTGATGTTGATGAGGGGTGTGATTGATAGTGTAAGTGTAGGAGTATAGATGAAGCATTACATTTAAGGGTTCTATCTATACATTTCAAAATTGTTACAAATTCATACATACACATTTGCAAATCTCATATTATGAGTGGTAGATTTTTGTGGACTATTTTATTTGAACTAAACATGAATACATGAAGACTTCTGTATATTTGCAAATTTTATGTCATAAGTGGTTGCCTTTTGTGGCCAATTTTATTTGCACTAAACATGAATACATTTGATATCACTTTGGATACAAGAAGTTTGAGTAAATTAGTAGTGGAGGTGCTATCAAAGTAGAGGGTAGTATTTACGACAGGTTGTTTTTATTGAGTGATAGTAGTCTTGACTCCTCCTTTCTTCTTCATAACATAATCATTATACTCACCGTGTAGGATGTCCCACAGACTTCCATTTACCATGTAATCATAATACAACAGGTTTCCATGTGGAGAAAGCAAATATCCATGCAGACTCACAAGATTCCGATGTTTGATGCTTCTAACGCAGTTTCTAGTCAAGTGCTCAGCGACAGCCTGCAGGTAATGGACCGTCAAACACTCTAGCATGATCAACAATCTTGATGTAAAAGACTTTAATGTCTAACCATTTAAGGCATTTCTACCGCATGGGGTGCCGATTTGCAGCAAAATTGAATTGCTTTTAATGGCATGAAAGATTCTGTCAGTTGACACATCATAGATTTGGAGCTAAATGTGACTATGTTCGAAGAACTCTCTGCCATGTACACAAAAAACAAAATTTAAATGCATTAAAGAAAGAAAAGAAAAACCTTACTAAGTATACCCGTATTAAAGTTTTGAAAAAGAGGAGATGTGCCAGGTTTTAGTGATATCTTTGCAGGTTTTGTGGTGTTATTATGAAGTCAGGGACACTAAAGAACAAATGGTAAAGAAAGAAAAAACTGTACAGTGAAGTCATCAAATGCTATGTTTAAGTGAAGTCATGTAAGAATTTTGTGGAGTAATTTTAATTAGTATGAATTTTATCCATATTCTACAATCTGTACAGTGCAGGACGCCACATTTCGTTGAGGCATTTAGTCAGACAGTTGACATGCCAATTGCATGATTTCACATTTCACATATATATCTACTTTGTGTGCGTAGTTTGTTTTTTCTTTCCGAGTAGAACCACATCTCACCTAGGCATTTCATCAAACAAGTTGACATGCCTTGTTTTAAATCTCCCATTCTAGCGGAAGCTAGGAGGATGCTGGAAAAGGTTTTGGAGTCCACTTGTACACCTGGAAATTACATTTTTTATGAAGGTGCCAAGGCCTTTTATGGATATCTTGCAATCGATAAAGTTCATGAGATCACATATGTTCTAGGGATTTAGTCAAACAATTCATCATGTGGTGTCGACTAGTTAATGTGATCTCAAAATGAAAATAAAAAAATTGGTGTTGTTTTTGCGAATTGCAGGGGAATGGTGGAATGCAGACACTGAGGGTATTATCAATCAAGCAATGCAAAGTGGCAGAGTGTTGGTTTCCTTCCCATACCACAAACACAACAACACTCGATGAATTCAATAACAACATGCAATCATTATAAAATAAAATAATAAAATAACTATAATCTCAAACTACACGAGCATATCAAAGTGTAACCATTATATTGGCGCACTTGTATTAAAGGCTAAACCATAATCAACGAGGAATAAGACATGGAGAAGAGCAGATGGAATTACAGAGAGCAAGACAACTCCCTCAACGTTGCAACGTCTCACCCTCCCGCTGCGACATTCAACAACGCACAACACAAGTAGAAGCACGTAAGACTCCTTAACCTGCATTCTCTGCAATTTTAGTACAAGATTCATTAAATTTATTCACGTTGTTTGTGTTGGGTGCAGGCATTTTCATGCCGGGGAACGTCTGAAACACAACAAGAGATATAAATAAATAAAGCAGTGTTAGCATGACATAGCACATCATCGTGTGACTAAATCCAAACAAGACTGGACTTTTTCTATTACTATGTAAATCGGCCCTGGCTTCAATTATAAATAAATATTTCAAGCTAATTATCATGACGTGTTTCTACACACCAAATCATGAATGTATATGGAGATTCTATATATTAAAATAGCCGAAAAAAAGAGAAAATGCCAAAAAAAAAAACTATTAAAAACGTGAAAACGTCCAAACAAATGTCAAACCGTCAAATTTAACTTAGTCGCAGAAAGGTCCACAAAGGCCTTTCCCATAGGGGGAACGCCTTCGGTGTAATAAAAGATGGACCAATAATACCAATTTCTATAATTTCTTAATAACATTCCTTAATAAAATCAAAATGCCGCCTCCTTGGGCTCAAAATGCATAACATCTCAATATTCATTCACAAACCATACTCTTTGCCATGAATTTGAAGACTAGATGAACACCTTCCTAGTAGATATTTCAAGGATTACAGTAAAATAGATTACCATCTCGCTCAAGTTGTTCTACATACGCCTTTCATCTCTCGTAGATATAGAAACTTTGGTTTTGAATATTCCTTTATCTATATACATCATGTTTCTTTTGGCTAGACAATTTAATTAAATAAGTGAGCTTAAATTAGCATTTAAGTGTGTCTCATTTAGTGGTCAAAAATATTTTTAAATCTGACATGTAAATAAATCTTTAAAATATTTCAAAAATTTAAGTAAATACTGGATGTCTTGCACCTCAGTATATTTAAATTCTTAAAAATATGTGTTTAATCATTTTATGTGTTTGGTCATGTTTTGGTTTTGGGATAATTTTCTGAAGGTACAAAAAAAAAAAGTGGGACACAATTCTATGCTTTGACAAATTAATTTGCATTATGTTTTTCAATTTTTCATGTTGAATTCATACATACTTCAACTTCACGGAACAGCTCCGTTGATCAAGGCTGACCTCCAATTTTATTGAGTATAATGTTTATTGCTTCAGTATTTTTTTGTTTTTCCTCCTTGTTCTTAATTTTCTCGTCATTGATAAAGACCTTTCTCGTATTGCACTGGTTTAGAAGTGCCTGCAAGAAGCATGACGGGATCAGCATAGTGTTTGCACGTGAAAACAATGTCATTTTATTACTGTGCATAAAAATGTACAGACCTCCAAATATTCTAAGTTTCATAATAGCATTTTATTTGTCGATAATGCTATCTGGGGCTGGAACATCACTACTTGGAAAATCAAACTCTTTGAGACCAGAATATGTGACAGGATATTTCCATAACATATCAAAAACTACGGACAAAATGGAGAACTCAGAAAGAGTGGAAGACCAGAAACAGGAATCAAAATGTCAATAGGATCATCTTTTCCTGAATCAGAAAAGGTTCGATAAGAGCAATTACAAATCTACATTCCATGAAAAGTATCGTGAAGGAATTTTTTTGGATATTTTGCATACCGGGGAAAAGAAAATTCAAATATCTAGCTAATGGTTTCCCGTTGAAGTAGCAGGTTTCCCTTTGGCTTTCAAGATTGCCCTTTCCCTGTTTCAGCATTTGGATGGGTGTGTTTAAGAAAAGTATTACTTTTTTCATCTTTCGTTGACTTGGCGAGTTAGTTTGATTTTTTGTTAAAAGTAAGGGGAAATTTAGCTAAATTTTTTACAATTTAATATGCGAAGTCCTCAAGCAGCCCAGAATTGTCAAGGCATTACTAGAAATGCCCTGAAAACAATGTAGCCATTTCAAAAAGAGCACTTCAGAGCAGTTTCAGTTTCCCCGTTCCGTTTCCAAAATTCAAAAACGTGGGAGGACCCCTTACAGGCGACTCATGCAGCTTAGGTCTCGGTGCATTGCAAACCCCTATAACCCCAAATTGTTACAAAGGTATTTGGGATGAAATAACCAACAGATAATTTTTCATGTGTGTTTCATACCACAGCTGAACCCTGCAGTGTGGAATGAACATAAATAAGGAAGCTAAAAGAAAAA
Source organism: Taxus wallichiana var. yunnanensis (assembly GCA_018340775.1). Lineage (NCBI taxonomy): Eukaryota > Viridiplantae > Streptophyta > Pinopsida > Cupressales > Taxaceae > Taxus > Taxus wallichiana. The sequence continues at coordinate 366,063,478 of CM031234.1, read as the reverse complement.
CTACTTTAATAAAATCCACCCAGAATTATGTATGAATAGATTATTTAAGTATTTTTGATGTGGAGATGTGAATTTCAGCTTTTCTTTTGAAGAGATATTCTAGTTTTAATTATATAAGGAACCATGTACTACTAGAGAATTTGAATAAATGAAATCACTCTTATATGGTCATTTTTCAGTTGTCTATGTGTTTTTACCCGTAGGACAATTTACTATGTCCCTTAATTTGCTAATAAATTAATGACACTGAAAAATTGGCTTTGTGATGTATCTATTTCTTCTGAACTAACTCAGCTCCTTACAAAAAAGCACCACAAGAACACCATGCGCTCCCTCTTTTGCAAGGTCAATAAATTTGCCAAGCTTACCAAATTATACTGCTACTGATTTCTTCCCATAATTGGGAAATCTTTCTTCCATTTCTCAATATCCACATTTTTGTTCAAATTTTGAAAAATATTCTTAACTTTGAGTCAATTACCAAGGATAGAAGCAAGTGACCTACATGACAATGTCCGGACCAAGCAACAAAGTGATTGACCTAGATGATAGTCTCCGGGCCAAAGCCCCGATATATAGTAAAGAATTACTAACCTATTTTGTAGCAAAAATTAAGAACAGACTGCCTAGGGATAAATTTGCATAACATCTACAGAGTAGACATGCCGAAACGGAGCTGCAGATAGTTTCAGCCCCACAAAATTTAAAACTCTGCTAAATCTTAATCATTATTAAAGGAAGGAGCGACTTCGCAACCTACTTCGATATCCAATGTTTCCTGACATCGAGTTTTAATACCAGGTCACCTAAAACATGAAAAAAAAGGCAAGTGACCTACCTGATAATATTCTGACTCTACCAATCAATTGCTCCTTCAAGTTCCTTCAACTTCTTGCTGACTGAGACCTTCACCTCCCAATCCTTTACATGGAGTCCTGGAGCTTAAAATTTCCTTTCCTCAAATTCATAATCTCCACATTTTTGACTTCTGCTCCACCAAACCCTTTCTCGTGGGCATCATTGTTCGACGAAAAATTATTAGCGATAAAAATGAAATTTATTCACATCCTCGGCCGTAACAGCGCTTTTCTGGTTCAGCTCTTGCACTATCGACGTCCCTGTCCACAAACCCTTGATTTTGGCCTCTAAATCGTAGCCAAGGGTTTCTGCAGCCAAGGGAGAATATAAGCACTGTTGTTGATCTGAAAGGGTGTATCTGGAAAATAAAAATGGCGGATCGTCTTTAACTTCCTGATGAATACAATGTCCTCCACATATTTTCCTAAGCGTGGGTTTCCCTGGACAATGCGGAAGATCGATCATAGCTGCAGTTCGTACAATTAAAGCCTTGATCTTATATCTGAACTTAACCTCACATAAATAGCCGTTCCGATTGAATTGAATTGAAAGATTTTAAATACGCTTCTTGAAATCTTTTAAGAGGCTGCTCCTCTTCCGGCTGATTTGCGTTAGCATTTCCCCCAAACCCTTTATTCTGTTTTCCTCAAATGTCTTCATATCTGGTTTGAATATCCATGTACCTTGGACATTGGAGAATAAAGTGTGCTTCTGTTTCAATTGCCCCTGTATTGCACAATACACAAGTTCTCTCTTCCCACTGCTCCTTGGGTATTGTCCACCGCCATGTTTCACATCTAAGTTTGTGAGAGCTAGTCCTTAGTTGAGCAATGAGGATCTTCTCTCTCCATTTTATTTCGGCCCTTATATAAGCTTTTTCACCATGATCACATGTTGGATTGAACTCAGTAATGTAATGTTGACGCTTCCTGCTTGTTTTCTTCTGCCACATCATCATTCTGAACTTTTCATTTACATAGTTTTGGTGTTTGTGTTAAGGTTTGGGTATTCACTTAAATTGATATCCCATCTTTCCATCCATTTTTAGTCATGCTTCATCCACATGTTCATTCGTCTATACAACTCTTCGTCCATTGCGGCCCTAGGCCATTTGTTTGTCTTCATGTTTCAAACTTTGTTCACGTAACATATGAGCTTGGTCATATTAGCGGTTGCCTCCAAGGGGAAAGAATTTGTTTTAGCCATGATGATCTCATAGCGAACTGTAGCCTTAATTCTGAAATGGTGCATTATAAGCCTTTTTTGAATTCTTTCTAGTTGTCTCCATTTTTAATTTTCCATTCCACTAGTCCATTGCTCGCAGACATACAACACCACTGGAATGAAAAGCAACCCAAGTAGAACCTTAGTGGTCTTTCAATCCCATAGCTCAACATTTATGCATCTGTTTTTGAGCACAAAGAGAGCCCTCCAACCTCCTTATATTCACTTAATCTTACACGCATCCCACTTGTTCTTGCTATGAAAATTGAGGCCTATATATTTGTACTCTGACACTACTTCCAAAGGTTCACCATTAAATTGAAATTCGGGTTGTTGGCTTTTCATCTTCACGAAGAAAATTATAATTTTGGTTTTGCCAATGTTTACCTACATCCCTACTTCTTTGCAGAAAAGCTCTAAAGAAAGTAGGTGGCACTACTACATGGAGGGGTGTTTAGAGACATTAATTAGAGACAAAAATATATTTTTGTCTCTAATTAATACACCCTCCTAATTTTGTCTCTAGCTAATACCTTATTTAATATAACAAATTTTAATTAAAAATACTCTTTTTTGCAGCTGCGGCTTGCAAAGCGGGGAAACTACGGGAAAATGAATGCGGCGAGCAAAATGGAAAACTACATTGGGTGGGAGGGGATTTCATTCTCGCGGCATGCGGATCTTAGGCAAGGAGGAGGACGAGCAGGTATCCACATCCAATATTTCTTTTGCCCTTTTTTTTTTACATTTATGCAAGAATCGACACTGCTTTTCAAAGAAATATACAAGGATATCAATAAAAATGTTGTTATAAAAAATCAGATTTCAATTTGGTTTGTGAGGGCACGTTTGTCTCTCGGTTCGACTCTCTTCCCTACGTATGTCCTCTTCCCTACGTATGTAGATTCGTATATAGTTTTTTGCCCTTATTGCCCCATGAGTGTTTCGTGCCCTTTTTTGGGTCCATCATCACACCAGAGCTATGAATACTTCAAAGCTATATCAATGTTGGCCCTGTGGTATGACACTAGTATCGATACAAAATTTAGCACCGAGACTGATGTTGTAGGAAGAAGAGGGTTTTTTGTTTTGATGAAGAACTTCGAGCAATGGAGGATTCGATGTTCTGATAAATCATCCACCCTTGGAAAGAAATGATTTCCACCCTATCAGTTGTTGCATTAAAGGAAACACCAAACACATTCAAGCTTCTGTCCAAATGGATTATCAAGGCCATAAAAGGCAACTACACATGGAAAATTCTTCTAGCATATAGGTCACTGAGTTGTTGGTCTCATTTAAATTCTCATCAGCCTAGTTGTTGGTCTCAACTAAATCCTCATAACCTTCTCATCGACCCAGTGTTGGTCTCATTTAAATTTCCATAATCTTCTAATTGTCCTAGTTGCCATTTCTATTTCTGGCACCTTTATCATCTATAGAAATTAGAAGGCCTGGTAAACTATCAAACCAATCTTCATGTGGTAGGTGAATAATTCAGAACTAGATTGTCCTTAGTACCCACTAACTTCAGTAGTCTCTAGTACTCTGCAGTAACTGGTGCCCCTCAAGGCTTCAACACAAGGCGTGGTTTTCTGCTTTAACTTCTAACAAAAGGGTATCAAAACAATGAAAGGTAGATATTCTCATCAGCTTTGTAATAGGAAACTCTGGCAAGAAATTAGATTTTAGGCTATGTAATTTAAACAGAGGAACTGTACAAGAATTTGGGAGCTCACCTTAGTATTAACCCCTAATTTTCTGGTGGTGCGACTAGAATTGGTAACTTGACAAACAAACCCTTCCTTAGACATTATCCAAAGGATACCAATCAATGGCTTTTGTCATACCCAGTGGAAAAGGCATGAACAATGAAATGGAAGCTCCCAAGTATATTGTTTGTGGCAGCCCTGAATCCATTAAGCATCTTCCTTGGCTTTGCCTCAAACACTAGTTTCTATGCAAACATTTTGTGAAAATACATCAAATCTCTTAGTCAGTATTTTGGCACATAAACAAAAAGTTTTATGTTTCTTGTTTATGGATTCCTATTAATATTCCTTTGAAATTATCTATACAATGGTTTTAGCTTTACATGCAAACTATTAGTTAAAATTTGTATTAGTTTATACGTAATTTTTTTGTGAAAATATAACAAATTTCTTAATCGGTATTTTGGCACATAAAGACAAACTTATTTGTTGCTTGTTTGTGTTTGTGGAATCCTATTGATATTCCTTCAAAATTATGTTGGTTATGACTTAATATGCAAACCATTGTGAAAATGTCCCTATGAGTGTATATGCAAATTGTTTGTCAAAATATATCTATGAGTTTACTTGCAAATCACATGTTAAAGTGTATCTATGTTTTTATGTGCAAATCATTTGCCAAAGTTTCTCTATGAGTTTCCTGCAAACCGCATGTCATAATCTCTCGACTTTTCCTTTACAAAATGCCTATGCAAAGCTGACTTTTATTTATTTATTTTTGTGAAATATGCTAAATTTACTGATTTTTAATTAGCCAATTTTTTCCACTTGAAGCCAAAAATGGGTTAGAAAAGTGCAACCCAAAGATGGCCTACCAAGTCCAAACTCCAATTGGACCAGGCAAGTCCAAACCCAAATTAAGTAAAATTGAGTTGAGGTCGAACCCAAATTGGGCATGCCCAATCCAAATCCCAAACAATGCTTTGATAAATCTTCCGAGGTTGAACCCGAAACTTCCCGGGATGAATTATCTAAGCTGAAAGATGACATTTATTCATTTATTTTAGTGAAATACAATAAAATATACGGTATTTTAATTTGAGATAGTTTTTTCCATTCCGAGCCAAAAATGGGGCTGCCAAGTCCAAGCCAAAGATGGCCTGCCAAGTCCGAGTCCAAGCTCGATTTGGGCTTGTCGAATCTGAGTCCAAGTTCAAATTGGGCATCCTCAGTCCGAGTCTAAGCCCAAAATTGAGCATGCTCCGTCCTAGTCTTAAAACTACACTTTAAGAAGAAGAAAAAGAAGATATTTTAACGTCCACGAGGCTACTAAAGACAGCCTATGGAACCGAGGCCAAGCCCAAAATGGACCTGCCAAATCCTAGTCTCAAACTAAGCTTTGAAGGAAGGAAGGAAGAATGTGAACAAAGCACTTATAAAAGAAATTGAATGAAGGAAAGGAGAATGGGAACAAATCAACATACCTGCAAGTTATATCTCTGCACATTGTACCTAGCAACTGATATGACAACATGACTCAAATCAACTGCAACCACTCTACCTCCAGGGCCCAATAACTGTCCCAACCCAATGGCAAGTGCCCCACTTACAATACCCAAATCGTCCCATAACCCTCGGCCAATAACCCATCTCTCAATATCACATTTTGAACAATCTCTATAGTTGCTCTGTCTCGAGCCTTGGAATCAACACACCCTCTTGCATAGACAACACCAAGTCTCTCCAATGTGCACACCCTACAATGTACCGAAATGGCCTCCTCTTCTCAATTCTCTCCCTCCACAATACATACAAATCTTCAATACTTGCCATCATAGCCAAATTTGGGGGCATTACTAAATTTGGGTTGTACCCAACCATTGCATCTTCCAAAAGCCATTCATCTCCCTCAATAAGTCTTTAGACTCAAGCCCCCCATCTATTTCTAAATAGCTTGAACAAACTAAGTTTTCCAAATCTTGAGCCCATTTTCTCCATTTTTTAAGGTCTTCTAAACTTGTAGAAAATGTGGGTTTTCTTTCAAACAGGGGCACTTGAGGTTGGATTAATTGTTCTTGAGTTTGTGTTGGTGTTGGGATGGTTATATGGTCATTGTGTGTAGGAATAAAGCGTGTTTTCAGAGATGGGCATGACAATAACCTTGGTTGTGCCAAGAAAATGACTAGGCTTGTGGATTTTCAATGGGTAAAATGAATTTAAGCAGCACCCAATTGTGGAAATGCTATTGGATTTAATCCAGAATTCAATTCCCGATATAAATTTCTTTTTTTTTGAAAAAAATGCTATTGGATTTAATCCAGAAGCAGAGGGTTTATGTCCTAGTGAACTAAAAGGTATTAAAATTATTCTTTAATTTGATAGATTTCAAGTTACTTTGCACTTCATTAGCTCCTCTTTTGAGAAATATTAAGATGAGAACTGCAATATTTTCAAAACACTTGAAATACAGTCTAAAACTTAATTGCCATCCTAAAACTTCACCTCAATCATAAGGCAAATCCTGTCTCAATTTAATCCTGAAGCAGAGATTTTAAGTCTATAAGGAAAAGACTTAATCCTTATATCAAAGCATGAAATATTACCTAGACAACTATCTTGACCTCGTCAAGCATGCTAGAACCTTCAATGGCTCTTGAATGATCTTGCACACTTCATTTAATGATGTAAATTTTACTATATTGCTCATGAAAACAAAGATATCTTAAGGTTCTGGGATACATCTAAGCCAAGTATGATCCTTTCCTCTTTATGAAGGTTCCTCAGGGCTAGCTAAGGTTTGAAAAACTTTTAAACCATTTTCCTTGTTTTGGTTCCAAGATTATTCTCTATTATAGGTCAACTTCTTGTAGGCTCCAGTCAGGCTTGAAGTATACATACTCCTACAACATCACTAGTTTCTTCATAGTTTCTTATTCTCTCTCCAGAATAAAATTTCATAATCACCCTTATCCAACAAGAGATGACAATCACCCTGATCAGACACATTTATGTTTGATTCTCTTATTTAGGTGAACTGGTTCATACCACTGTGACATATATGTTCAACTTATCAAATCCCTAAGTCTTGCATGCAACCAAAGAGTCCTCACCAGAGTCACTATCACTTCAGTGCCAATGTCCCCTTACCTGGATTGATCTCCTATGATTACAGAGACTACCTTCTACACAGATGCTACTTACTAAGGAGTTCACACCACTGTCACAAGACTTCCAAGCCTGCACCAACATGCACTAAAAACATAAACAATGAAGGTCCACAAAACTTACACAAATTCTCATCATAGGTCAGTCATATCCTCTCTATCAACCTGCATAAAGTCTTCATTAACATTCAACATGCACAAGAATGCTTCACATTATTACAAGAACAGATACACACAAGAATAATACCATTTTATTCCTTGAAGCTTCACAATTATTTCCATTCGAATGGGAATGATAAAATATAGTTACAATTAGGCTTTTATATCTTGTCATTATAATATATAATGATAAGATATGTGCCTTGATAAGAGGTTGATTTTCCCTCCTTTCGTTTGATAAAGTTGGAGAAGAAACTAGAAAAATGTTGGAGAAGAATAGAGGGGTACAAAGAAAATTACTGAACGCATACAAAAAAGAACCACAAAAATGGAAAACAGTTGGTGTGGATCTTAGGCAAGAGAAAAAGGAGGCCGAGAAGGAATAAGTTAGTGTTCTCAGCTATAAAGTGTTAATATAACATTAAAAAAATACTAACAAGGAGGCACATTAAACAAGCCTAAAGATAGTTTGGCTCATAATAGTAATCTAAAGAAATTAGGAAGAATCTAATATATGCTAACCTCCGCAGACGAAGAACCCTCCAGCCCTGTAAAATGATCATGGCGAGGATATGCTATATTATGAAAGACATGATAATCATGAACAGAGTTAAAATGTTCTGAATTGTCCTGACTGCTTATAGTTTGTGAGCATGGTGATAACCATTCTGTAAAGAATAGTTTTGGCAGAGAGGCACCACTATTAGAACTGGGTAGACCATACAAATCATTGTGATCATAATCTTCCTCACTTTTCAAAGATGGCATTGAATCTTGATAGCAATGTTACCCATATCTGTGTTGTCCTGCAGTAGAAATGAAGCTTGGAGTTGTGGCTCTGTTTGTAATATTGATGATGGGTGCATCTTTGATGGGGTAGTTTTGCTATTGTCTGAATCTCCCTCGGTGTAGCTACAATTTTCTGTAAGAGGTTTGTGAGTAATAGGGTCTATTCCCAATAGCCTGAGCTTCTTTTTTATGCATGAGTTCAGAAGTTTTTAATCTCATTATCAGTTCTTCCTAGTAATCTGGCTACTATCTGTGACCATCTGCATATAGATAAACTCAATTTTCTTCAATTGAGATATAGATTATAAAACTTTTATGTAGTCTAATTTCTTGTGAAACAATAATTTCATAAGGATACGAGAAGGTATTCATGCCTAAGCACATGCTAAAAAATGTAGCATAGAAGTATCAATCAGCATGGACCAACACATCACGAATTTTCTTAAATAGTTAGTTATGAAGCTATCAATATTTTTCTTAACCGGGTAATGGAGGATCTATGGGAAAAACTAAAAGTTTGGGTCATGCTTTCTAAACAGTCATCCGAGAGGTTTACCATTGGAGACACCTTGCAGTATAGCAGTATTATGCAACAAACAAACAAACTATGCCTGAACAAACATGCCCTAGACAAAACATAATAAGATTGAAATATTCAGAAGCATGTTTATTCTTGACTCCATTTTGTTATATATATATATATATATATATATATATATATATACTGTGGTTACTTAATTTTAAAAGTAGGTTCTGAATTTGAAATTTGAATGTTAAGAACGATTTAAAACCAGTCAAGAATATTGGAAATATCTTGTAAATACATATAAATGTAAGAGATATTTTATAAATTATTATTACCTTGATATTTTATAAACTGAAGACTCATTCTAAGTTTCACTCAGAGAACCCATTTGGATCTAGTTTAGGTTAGTATAGTTTGAGAAAGACTCACTTTGCAAAGTTTCTTCCAAAGCCTCCTTTCTAGCTTACTAAATAGGTCTGCTTCAACAATGACTTGACTGAGAACTAAATGTATGAATTAAGTTCTCAGATCCTTCTGAATCTATTCCTTCTCAGGTACAATAGCTATAACTTTCAGTACATAAATGGTCACCCATGCAAGAATGGTCTGACAGAGAATGATCATGACCCTTTTTGAGCACACATCTATAAAAGCACATTGATCATTGGCATCCACAAACAGAGAGACCTTGTTTCACTTCTGCAAGAGCTACATCATCTTCTAACAGAAACCTTTGCACCTCTTCTTCATGATTCACCTGATAGCCTTCATTAAACATAGACCAACAACTACAATCTTTGATCTCTTCAAACCTTCATTTAGATAGTGCCAAACAATGAGGGGCAAAAGTGCAAATACGTATAAGTTCAGTTTTTAAAGGAAAAAAAAGAATACTATAATCACAATTAGGACTCTTGGATAGGAGTGGACGAACTCCCTCCATAGTATTTGTCTGGTCAGGATGCTTTCTAGCCTGATATTTCTTGGTTTCTACAAGATTTTTCCTACTTTCTTTGGATTACTATTCTGACCCAAACTATCTTTAGGCTTGATTAATGTTCCTCCTTGTTAGTATAGTTTTAATGTTATAATACATTACAGCTGAGCACACTGTAACTTATTCTCAAGTTTGGAAAATTCTAAGATCATAAATAAAGGCTATATTTGAAAAGATTAAGTGGAGTAAATCACAAGATACATGCCTTGATAAGAGGCTTCTTTGACCTCCTTTCATTTGAGAAAGGAATTAAAATATTTCATGACTTGTACATTGGGCAGAGAAGCCTCTTCTCAAGGCACATATTTGGTCATTAGATATTATAATGACGGAGCTTGTAGAGTATAAATTGGATTGATACTGGATACTGGACAATGAAAAGCAATCTACTTTATCTCTAATGAAAACAAAGACCTATGATAAGTTCCAAGATTCAAGTTTGCTTCCAAGTTAACCTTGTAACTTATCGTAGGTCTTATTGCAACATGGTTTTGAATATGTGGACCTTCTCATGCTATTTTTTTTCATTTTTAATAAATTAGATTGCTTTTCCTTGTCTAATTTCTTCATCTTTTCCTTTTTCTAGGTTTCATTGTCTTCTCTTGCTCTAGTTGGTGTGGAGTGGCTTTAGTGCAAGAAGGTAAGATAAGATGACATTCTAGTCCTAGATATATTGGTAAATAATTAGAACGTGTAGATACTTTTATTCATTTTTTAAAAATATTTTTCTGTATTATTATCACATGAGTGTTACTTTTTTTGTAGGACACTATTACCCAATTAGCCACTATTCTTGGAAAAAATGGAAAGATAGGTACTTTCATTTTCTACCACTTGTATTATTTCTTTAATGAATTGAATCTCAATGAAGATTAATATTATCATAGTCATGAGTTTTTTAATAATACTTAGATCTTAAATAACACTCATAATGGACCCTATTTTAGCTTACAAAAAATGGATAAGTAAGGGCCAAGGACCATAATTTTCATGAGTAGATGGAATATATAATGGCACAAATGATCTCATAGTTCAAACTAATGATGTTTTAGTTTATGGAAACATCATAACGGAATTACCCATTTCCAAACTATAAAAATATAAGTCTCAAGTTGAGAGGTAGATGCTCATTATTTAAAGTATATGATTTATGTAGGAAAATAGTATATCTTCATCTGAATGTTTAGATGAACATGTACCGAGACCTACTCCAGGGACAAATGAATATTTTAATGAAATGATATATTGTACTTGTGAAAAGTGCAAAAATAGAAAATTAAAGAAGCGTCGACTCGTTGGTATCCATAGGTTGAAGTATGGAGTTTATATAGAAGAGGTATACTATAATGAAATTTCAAAAATGCTTGTTATTAAAAAATATAAAATTTTCATATCGCATTATTATTAACTATTTTAAATGATATTGTAATGTTTAGCCAATCCAAGTTCATAATAATGTTGATGAAAGGGCATATGACAATGATGATAGTGACACTCACAATGAAGGAGAAGACACATATATGGGTGATACCACTTCTCAATTAAATGAGGATGGGGTGAACAAATTTTTACAAGACTTCTACACATATGCTGAAGAAGTTGATGATTCACCCTAACTCAACTTGCTAGGATGCCTCTTTACCCAAATGCAAATTTGTTCTGTATTGGAAACACTTATGTTATTTTTGAACTTCAAAGTTATACATGGAATGATGAATACATACTTCATTGATATCTTGAGGTATATTTTAAACTCCTCTAAACTATATCTCTCCATGTCATTCAAGTTTTGAATATTGTGTATATTGAATAATATAAAGATCTTTTGTTGTTTTATGTAGAATTTTGGTAGATAAGATACTTCCAAAGAAAAATAAGATGCCTCATTCACAAAAGGAAGTATCTTCAACAATGAAAGACATTGGGATGGAGTACAAAACATATGATGCATGTCCAAATGACCATATCTTATACTATGGTGAAAATGAAAATTTACAGCAATGCCCAATATGTTTCACCAATAGATATCGTGAAGATCAAGTGTCCAAGAAAGTTCCTTATAAGGTTCTACGCCACATTCCAATAACACCGAGGTTTGAGAGGATGTTCAAATGTAAGGATTTGGCAAAATTTATGGACTATCATGCACTAAGAAGGAGCCAAGATGGTGTCATGCGTATGGTGGACTGATAAAGCAAAGATTGGAAGGAGCTTGAAGAAAAATGGCCTGATTTAAGAAATGAGTCAAGGAATGCAAGACTTTCATTAGAAATGGATGGTGTCAATCCTTTCAGAGATCTTAGAACAACATACTCTATTTGGCCGATTTTCCTTATTAACAATAATCTTCCCCTTGGATGGCAATGAAAAAAGAGCATGTAATGCTAACTCTAATAATACCAGGTACATGAACTTCTTAGTGTTATGTTCTCTTGAAGATGATGTACATTTACATGAATATATTTAAATTTTAATTCACATTTTATTCATAGGAAAACACCAGGTGAAAGATATGGACACATACATGGAGCCTCTCATTGATGAGCTATGTGAATTATGGAAGGGTGTCAACATGTATGATGTATCGAGACCTAGCAATGATAGGATCTTCCTTTTCATGCAATACTTATGTGGACAATTCATGATGCTCCGGGGCTCTCTATGTGTTGTGGTAATCTATTTATCATATTCATTTGTAATCATTCTATTTATGTTGCTACCCATTAATTAAATATGGTTTCCATACTAATTTTTCAGCCTACAAACTAAATGGAAACATGGTTGTCCATCATGTGGGCCAAACACTGTATCTAGGAAATCAAAGGATCTTAAAAAAAACCATGTACGATGAATATAGGAATTTCTTACCTCAAAACCATCGTTATCGCATGCATGAGAAAAATAAGTTCAATGGAAAGGAAGAGGAAAGGAGGCGGCCAAAAAGGATGAACCCTTTGAGGTGGAAATCATCATATGAAAAAAGGAAGGGAGAGGTTATCCATTGGGAATGAAAAGACTATCTAAGTTTTATAAGTTAGAGTATTACGAGCATCTCCCAATAGCTCATCTATTTGATACAATGCATATTGGGAAAAATGTGGCGAGTACTTATGGAAACATCTAAAGGGAACCAATAATAAAGACCAAATAAAATTAAGGAAGGACCTCAAAACCGTCAATATGATGCCAAACATGTGGTTACATGAAAATAACACATATGATCCTATGCCATGGGTTCTTACATTAGAGTAGAAACAATATATGTTTGATATTATGCATGTCATAAGATTTCCAACTAGTTTTGGTGCGACATTAAAAATCATATTCACAAGAGATGGTTCGAGTTTTCTGGAATGAAAACACATGATTGGCATAATTGGATAAAGGTAATTCATTATATCTTATATTTGTTGGTAGTATAATTGAAATTTAAGTATACTAGTGAACTTGTAAAAATTTGAATTATACCTTACCAATCAAATCAATAACTCCTACAAGGATACATTGTATGTGTCTTCAACATACCTAGTAACTTGTCTATCTATTTCTTGAGCTTTTCTTTCTGTCTGAGTTCATTCCTATTCCTTTGATAGCCATGTAAAGTAAATGTGGATAAGACATTTTAATTTCACAGATGTGTGATGCAAATCCATCCCATATTTTAATTTCATAGATGTGTGATGCAAACTCATGTAGGCTTCTTCTAATCAGATTTGTATAGGGTATATGACTGTACTAAGTCACTAAGAAAGATTATAAAGAAGGTTGAGCTGGGCATAACTGATGAAGAATCAATGCATGAAAGTTGAAAGACATCTTGAATGCATAAAGGAGACCTAGAATTATTGATCTTGTGCCATGATAGGTATGGATAAGTGTTTTGGGACTTGATTTGGGTTAAGAAAGGCTATATTTGGAGCATGGAGACGAGATACATAGAAAAAATAGCTAGAGGAGGATTGTATTCTGACGCCTTATCATGAGTTCCCTTGTAGATATGTATGTGAAATGTGGGAAAGTTGAAAAGGCATAAACTTGTTTTGAGAATTTTTGTCAACCAGATCTGGTCTCACTGAATGTTATGGTTGCAGGGTATGCACAGAATGGACTTATTGATAAGGCACTTAAACTCTTTCACGCAATGCCTCAAAGGGATGTCTCTGGATGGATATGATTGTGGCATATGTACAAAATGGTTTCTTTTATGACTTCTAGTAAGTGTAATATGCATCGTTGTTGTTTCATGATATTTATTTCCCTGTTTTGCATAAAATACTCTGAGAATAAAAAGCACCTTTGATGCAGAGAAAACTGGGATGAAAATGTCCATACATAATATCCCCATGCATTGGTAGGTGCTTTTTGGGGTGTGTATAATAGAGATCCCATAATACTGTAGTACAGCTTTCCAAGAGCTCTTTGTTGACAATATTATATTCATATGCCTGTGATGCATGTCTTATGTATAGAGATAAGCAGAGGTAAGAGACTCCTATAAGTGAATTGGAATACTGCTCAACAACATGTATTCACGTGAATCAAAGGTACCTCAGCAAACAGCCTGCACAATCATATCTCTATGCTTTGCCTATACTATAGACCTGGGACTTCTGTAGACAAACTGCAAGTTTTCTTATCGTCAATCTGAAGATCTTAGTAGTAATATGTGCTCACAGAGAATATTACTCCCACGTAGTATTGTTATCATCATTCCAAGATGAAGCTGGAGGTCATGTTGGAAGAAGGCCTAAGTCATATGGAGGTATACCAAATTCTCTTCATGCAATAATTGATGAGTGAGCTGAAAATAACTCCAGGTCTAAGCTCCAAAGAACCTTGGATGCAGAGCAAACTGGAAGATAGATGTCTAATGCAAATAATCCCTATGAGAATATGTATAATAGAGACACCACACTATATGGTTTAGAGTTCCAGGAGCTCCTGAACTTTCGACAATGCTCTATTCATAAGCCCATGATGCACGCAGTTGTACAGAATGAAGAAGAAAAGGTAAAAGACTCCTATAACCGTAAATTGAAACACTACACAGTAGCATGTGTTTACAAGAGTGAAAGGTACCTTGCAAACTAAATGCACAAGCGTATATTTATGCTTTGCAGATTCATGGGAATCCTCTAGATGAGCTACATTTTTGCATATTGTCAATCTGAAGAAAATCTCACTGGCAATATATGCTCTCAGAGTATTTTATTCTCTAGAGATTGTCTAGAATGTTGAAGATAATATTCTAAATTAGTGACAAGTTATAGTTGAAAACTATGGTCATAATTATAAAAACTAAATATCAGTCTTCTCAAGGCTACAAAACAATTTGATATGCTAGCATCAGCATGTAAAAATATTTCTGCACCAGATTACAATGTTAACGAGTTGTCTTAAGTTGGTTGAAGCTCCTCTATTGGAGAAGGTACTCTCACTATAGTTTAATAATCCAATTCATGTTTATATTGCTGCTCATTTCTCAATATTGTTCTTCACCAAACTACGTGGGTGAGGACATGTTTTGTAATTATGTAGCAGTTAATCCATTAGGAATCTTGTTTACAACCAGAAGAAAGGAATAAGAATTTTCAATTTTTAATCATTCGGATCTCCTACAAGTTCTGAAATAGAGCTAGTTCGTATTAACCAAAGCATAATGATTGAAAGTTTTATCTACAACGTATGTTGAAGAAAGTGTTTTCAGTTGCAGATAGCGAATGGAGTTGAATGCACGGAGAAAATGTTGCATGTTGTTTTTGTATTAGGTAAGCATTGAATGATTCAACCATGCACTATATAGAACTCATCATGTTTTTCCTAGCATTATGTGTCATTGCAATATGTTAATTCAGGCATGATTTGATTTTGTGCGTAGCTTAAGCATCCAGAGTGTCCATTTTTGTAAGTTTTGTTAGATTCTTCTCAGCAGTTTATCACTTGATTCTTATTGTAACTGTGTTTCTTTCTATAGATATCACTATCTTTGAGTTTGGTGGGATAATCTCAGAACTGATATTCAAAGTGTTGGATTCCTACAATTATTTTTTCTTGTTTAAAGAGGGTTTTACAATCCTAGTACCAAAAAAATAATATGGTCACGACAAGCCAAACTGTAAGGGCCTGCAATTGTAAATCTAACCATGATAGAAAGTCAGAATGATAGCTATTCATTCCCTTAGAATTAGTTTTTTACATTGTACCTGAACAGAATTAACAATCTAACAATGACCATGTAAATTCCAATACTAACTGTCTATATCTCAATACCTTCATATTTTTAATAACATGCCTGTATCTGGATGGTCAGAAAGATAGTTTTCTTATTACTAAAGACCATAGCTCATGAACAGAATCTCCTCACAAAGCTTAGCCATGTGCAAACCCATGATTGACGTATTTAATCAGACTGATATAACGATGCGTTGAACAGCGTCAAATCTCCCTTGGACTCAAATTTTTTAAATTGTTAATATTCTGTTTGCTGAGAATCCCTCCTACGCCTCTCATGATGACCAAACAAAGCATTATGGAGAAGGGATTGTTGTCAGATGTTTTAGTCACAAGTGCTCTGATAGATATACATGCAAAATGTGAAAGCATGTGAACTGTTCGACAAAATGCCTTAAAAATGTGGTCTATGGATTGCAATTATTGCAGGATGTGCAAATAATGGGTTTTTCAATAAGATCTTGGAAAATTTTGTACATCTCTTCTTTATGCAGTAGTAAGAACAGATCAGAGATCAACTTTTGTTCCTGGACTACCAATTGTTGGTCATAACCTTTCCTTTCTGATTTGTTTTACACCATGTTCAGTTGTTTGCATACTGAAGTGAATTGAGGGAAATATTCCCAAAAAAATTCCTTTTCTCAAGTTGTAGATCAAGAATTTCCGCACTTGTTACTTGTGCAAGTTAATGTACCAAACTAAACACAAAAACCCTGAAAGACTCAAATGAAATCGATACCTGATAGATAAGACGAGATCCCAAGATGTAGATGGAAAATAAAGTTGTAGACAAGATGGGCGCACACGAGCAATCCGCAAGGTAGATCTAAGAAACTGCGAGACAGAGATTCTTGACAGAAAAAGACAACGTTTAAAAGATATTTGGGTGGACTACCCAAAAAGCGGGTCTAGGAAGCGATAAGCTCCCTCGGTGGATGTTAGTCCACATTTTCAATTAAAAAAGAAGCATACATGATAAAAGATGTAAGTAAATGTCTAGATTTTTTTAATTAAAAATGATTTTTTAATCAATAAAAATGAAAATATGAAAACAATGCTAGATTTGTCTTACCTCGAATTCTTTTATCTCTGTCTCATGGTAGATCGACATCAATTAGGAAAACGATTGAGAAGTCGGTGTCGATCAGAGAAAATTGGTGTCGAGAAAACTAGGGAAAATTACAGGAAGATTGAGAAACGGAAAATGAAAGTTAGATCTTCAATGTCTGCTGGATCTGCAGGAGCCTTTGGGATGCTGACAAAGCTCCACCTTTGCTAGATGCAGGAGCAGATCAGAGACACCAAATTTGTGTCTTACGACACCCTGTGCCCCGCATCCCATTTCGCAACCTAACCTCATCACCTAAACCTTACACAATTATTTCACCACCTCATCATGACCTAGTCTTAACCCTAAACTAACCTAGTTAAGACCTATAACTTGGTCCATATCCACACCCATGACTAATTACTCCTCACCCGCACCTAAAACCAACCTCATAATGACTTGACCAAGCCCGCCACTAATCCCTCGGGAGAAAAGGAGGGAAAGCTGGCTATTTTACCAAAAATAGCCCGCTTTGACCTGACCGATACCGGTTCCTACTCGACCGCCGCCGCGGCGGTTGCAGTAATCGCCATCTGCCTCTCGTAAATGACCACTTCCAACCAAAAACAAAGGATCGGATTTTCATTCGATCGAGAAGAGGAGAAATCATTGGAAGGATCTGGATTTGCTTGGCCGAGCAGAGACAAGTGAAGAAACAAGAAGAGTTTGCAGAGAAGGAGATCAAGCCCAAGATCGAATCGAATAACTAGAGCCCAAGCTGACACTCATCCGAGCATCGGGAAGAGGAGATAGCTCATCTTGATTGTCGATCATCCTACTTTGAGCCCCTGTCTTCGCTATCACATAGCCCCTGGAACCTGCATCTTCATCAAGAACGAGTAAGTAGTGTCTTGTATGTTTTTAAGCACCATTTCTTGAGCCTGTGGATTGATAGTAATTATAAGCTCATTCCTAGATCTACCACCTACCAGCACCCTGCACTTAACCTTCATCCATACATCCTCAGATTGCCCAAGACCATTTTATCACACTCGAGTCTTCCCCGTCCTCTCATTATTCCCTCACCACCCATCCCACCTTAATAACCCCACAATCACCCTGCAACCAACCTCTATCCAGAAGCACCTAGATTGCTGACCCTACCGGTGTCGTTTATCCCCTACCGGCAGCGGTTCTCTAACCGCGGTCGGTTATCTAGTGACCGGCATCGGTCACTGTGACTTATACCCCAAAACCTTCCTCTCGCCTATTTGTCACCTAACAACCTCAGATCCAGTCTGGTTTATCCCTGTAACTCAACCTGAATGTATCAACGACCAGTAACCGAACAAACAACGTGACGTTTTATTATTGATAGCTTAGCCTCTATTGTTTTGTAACGAGGTACCTAAATCATGATTTTGCAATAGCTTTCTTTGTTATCATTTGTGTTAATTCGTATTAAAAGGGGAACTGACCACCTTCGAAAGGAAGTTTTATATTTCCTGGGCCCAAGGCAGTTCCCTCATTTATTGTCTAATTAAAATCTGGTGGTCTTGTATTCTTACTTTCCAGTAGTCCTTCCAAGACAAAAAGGAGTTCTTCGCAGTCGATCTGATCTTTCTCTACGGTACGCGCACACCATCTCAACATTCAACAGGTATTCCTCCTAGCCCTAACCCTTATCTGTTTCTCAAAGGAATGATAGGATAGAAGCAAGTCTATTCCACAGAGCCGAAACATTCCGTGTGAAACATTTTGGCACGCCCGGTGGGACCCATTTCGGGTTTCTGTTTCTCTTGCTTGCTTTCATTTGGGGAGCATACTTGCTGTTTGTTGTTTTTGTTATATTCAGTAAAAGAATTTGTCTTGCTTTCCCAGTTTTGGCATTAGTGAAAGTCATCTTCTTTGCTTCATCGAATATCATTTTCGATTTGGGTTTAAAACACGTGCATTACATTCTTGCTTGTTTTCAATTCTAGTGAACATAGACTAAGTAACAGGTCATACACGTGGGGGTGATTTCCACGGTATTGACAGGAAATTAATCTTACTTTCACTGCACAACACATACCGAATCACTTCATAATTAACACAACAGCTCAAAACATCCCCCCTTTTCCGCGGTATTCCTCCGCCCGATTGAGGTAACCTTATAAGCCAAAACAAACTTGACATTTCCCCTAAGTCTTTTGTTTAGGATTGACATCATTCTGCATCTAAAGGCATAAGCCCAAATTGATTAAAATTAACCCTAGGGTTAGTCTGTTAATTTGTTTGTGCATTCTTGCTTGTTTGTTCTGCTTTTTTGTCATACACTCAAGCTTTCTCGTGATCACTACAGAACAGTTTGGTAGGCATATTAATTACTATTAACACCAAATCAACAACTTCTTACTTCTTACACCAGTTCTATTATACCGACATCGGTTAGCTTACCGACGCCGGCTACAGCTTGACCGACATCGGTTATCTGGCCGATATCGGTTACTGTCTTTTACAGTTCCTGACAAACCAGCAACCTACCAATTTCAAACATCTTCTTGTCTGTTTCTGTTCCTGATAGAAAGAAACCCCTACTGTACTCCGCGTCCATGGTTGTTATCACTCGAAAGCAAGCCGCCGCCATGGTTTCACATGCTTGCTCTATGCCTTTTCCTGAATCACCCCCTTCACATTCTGTGGGGAATCCTACGGACACCAACGAGGTTCCTAAAATTCCTGTAGGAGATAAAGAATTTGCCAAATTTCTGGATGCTAATCCTAGCACTGTACAATACTATTTGTCTCATGCCCCTGACCGTACACCCGATGGTCAACTCCTTGTTGGCATGCCTATCAGTATAGCTACTCATTTAGCTCCTTCTCCGCCCGATAACTCGCTTGCCTTTCGCATCCTTAGTCCTGCCTCCTACTCAAGCAGCTTCTGTGGGTTCATACGGCACATATTGGCTTTCCTTTGGTTAATCTTGGGCCCAACATGTCATTACCACGACTGCTCCTACCTCGTCTCTCTTGCAGACTGTTCTGTTCATGACTTGCTCTCTGCCACCTATCCACACGAGCTTTCCTTCTCAAGCTCCGCCCACCTTTTCATTTCCACACACATATCCGGTAACCTCAACGTCTTATATAGGACATCCCTATTCGGTTGCCTCAACACATTCGTCCTCCATACCTTATCAACATTTAACCCCACCATTGTCTAGCGGTGGCCCTTGGCCCAATTTGCCTCCGTTTACCACAACCACACCATCATCTCATCCAACTACTGATTTAATTAAACAAATGATGGACAAAATGCAAAACTGAGGCTTCTATTTCGTGAAGTCGTAGCGCCTGACATACGAGCAAGTTTGTCAGAGCCTATCCACCCTTCACCCCCTTCATTCATATCCTCCTCAATGGGAATTACCAAAATTTACCCGCTTTTAATAGTAAGGAGGACCTCAACAACACTTGCGATCATTTAGACATGCCTCGCTATCCGATTGCTCACGACGACGCTTTACTACTCCGCACCTTTCCCATGTCCTTATCAGACCCGCCTTGAGTGGTACAAGTGCTTTAACCCAAAGACTCAATCTTCTCTTTTAACCAAGCTAGCCCAATCTTTCTTGGATCATTTCTCCATTAACATTGCCAAGAAAGTATCTATCACCGACCTCTATGCCATCCGACAATTTGAAGACGAATCTATCGCAGATTTCATTGGACGATGGGGCCTTATCAACCAACTTACGTATGCCTTGCCTCAGGCCGAACTTATTGAACTCTTTACGCGGGCCTGCGCTAAACACATCTCTCCTACCCTCCAAATTCAAACTTTCCGTACATTTGACGAGGCCTTTACTATGGCTCGAAAACTAGAGATTCGAGCCTTAGAGGAAGAGAAATTGCGGTTGCGCAACAAAAACCCCAATTTCCGAACCCAAGATTCCACCAACAAACCTAACACCACCAATCCTCACCCATCGACTGCTTCGAAATCAAAAGGAGCCGTGCACGTGGTGATGGTCAAATCCCAACCACCGTCTAATACCCCGCCAAAAACCACCTATAAGTATAAAGCAGAGCCCATCAACTACACTCCCTTGGGAGAAACATATGGTGTGATATTGGAAAATTGCTTAAAGCAGGAGCCATTACCTTGCCTCCTGTTAAACCTCACTCCGGGTTTGATTCCGCTCGCGCCATACCTTCTTGGTACAAAGAAAATGACTTCTGTAACTTCCACCGCGTGAAGGGACACAGTCATGAAAACTGCAAGATGTTGAAAAACATAGTGCAGGAAATGGTTGATGCAGGGGATATAGCCCTCGATAATCCTAACGCCCCTGCTAACCGAAATTTGAAAATATTCAACAAACCATTCCCAAATCATTCCTCTAACAGTAACATAAATCAAGATATCTTAGCCGAGGAGAGTGTTCATGAGATCCATGCAGTCTTCGACGCCCAGCCAAAAACCTCTATCGAACAAATTCTGAACCAAGCCTCTTCACTAACGCAGGAACCCGAACCCCCTTCCTCACCATCAAGACAAACTGAAATCCTCGCCGTTCCTTTACCCATCAAGGAATTAACCACCAGAGTTCCCTTCTCACAAATGAGCCTTCTTACACCACATCCTTGCAAGACTGTGAGCGGATGTTATCTAATTTATCTATTTCCCAAACGTCTCCTCCTACCATTCTTGCTGTACAAGAGGAAGGCTCGCCACTTCTTTTGTCATCCTTAGATGAGAAACCTCTTGAACCGACATCACCACATTCTTTAAACATGACGGATTCTCTCAAACACGCCCTCCTACCTATTAGTTCTTCATCGCCTAAATCTTTTCAGCAACCGGTTGACCTCTTAACGCCCATTGATACAGTGCCTCATCTACCCTCGTATCACACCCACAAAGGGACCGGAATCACAACCCACCTTTCTTCCATACAAAAGTTCCTAGTCACACATGAGGACTGTCTTTTCCCAGAAGATAGATGAGTCCTATGGGAACGTTTGAGTACGCCATATTCTACTCAAATGCAGATGACCGATACGGATGCCTCTACCATATACCCAAGTGTTTACGTGCTTAAAATGCCTATGTCCTCATCTTCACCCCCCTCATCTCTACCAAATACCTCATCCACTTCTATTAACCTAACCAAATCTTCCCCTACGCTTGGGACCTCACCAATACCCAGTCTAACACACCCACCTAAGCGGCTTGATTTATCTAAAAATAAAGCCATCCATCCCATTAGGAGACAGACTCAATCTCCTCAACCTATGCCGCTATCACAACTAAAACCCTCGTCGTCACACCTACCTTCCATATTGGGACCCCATCCCTCTACCTTGCATCAATATATCATACCTCCCGCATTTTCTTTAAAGCGACCTACGCCTTCTGCACCCATACAGAAATCCAAGGGTATAGCAACACCGTCACCCCACGTATCCTGTCCACCTATCAACCCTAAACAAATTCCATCATCAAAAGATTTGTTTTCTGCCACTCCTATTTCTCCGTGGTTGTTTTCTGATACCACATCATCTGTGGCCTCATCATCTAACCAGCTAAACATAGCTTCTACGCCAAAGAAGCCACGTTTAGTTAAAACCCATTATCAAAACCCCTTGGCTAAACCACCAACCATACAAACCAACCATACCCCGTCATTACCACAAACTACCCAGTCAATAGCCTCCTCTTCTTCTGACTTTGACCCACTCAAAGGGTCTTACGCCAAAATCCTTGCTATGTTGGTGGAGAATGCGACCATTTCCCTACCCCCACTTAGACCTTATGATCCATCTAAACCTCGACCTATAGGTTATGATGAGTCTAAAATCTGCGCTTACCACCGCACACCAGACATGACGTAGAGGGATGCAAAGCATTGAAAGCCATACTTGTCACCACCTCTCTCGATAGAAAAGTCAAGAAAGACAACTTACGAAGAGAGAGACCTTTAGCTTCATTCCTCTCCTATACCACCCGTCCCCGCCTCACCAAGATCTATCATTATTACAGCCCCACCTCTCGAAGACCGTGACCTATCCCTACTGTCTTCCTCCTCTCGTATTCACGAGATCAATATGATTAGTGTTGCTACTCGAGGGTAGAAAAACAATGGGAAAACTAAAGAAAACACACCTGCGGCATCTCTTTCTCCGTCCACCATCCCGATCGCACCACCACCTAAAGTGGTTATTCGTGGACCCGCCTACCCCGTCTCTAATGGAATTGCCCACCGAACCATGATCAAACAGCTTCACCAATCGCCTGTAAAAATGACACTGTATGATCTCATTCAGACTTCTGAATCTCATCGACAAGCTCTCGTTGAAATCCTTCAAGGGATAGAGGTCTTACCTAATGAAACCTTTCCTGTTACCTCTATTCTAACACCCAATCACGTTGCTTCACTCACCAAACAATCTATCTCCCCAACCACTTCTCTCTCGTCAGACAAAGAAGTCGCTGCCGCTGGGCCCAAGACGAAATTATCGACTTTGGTGTCAAGATCCCGACTCCTCGCTTCTTTTCATCTCAGCTTATGTCGGGACATTGGGTACGCTGTGTTATGATTGACGGGGCGCTAGCCTAAACATCATCTCTTCAAAAGCCTTCCAACAAATGAATATCCTTCTAGCCGCATGTGTGCCAACCCCATCATGTCATGGTCATTCAATGATGCTATTACTTCTACCTTAGGCACCGTGATCCTTAACATTGTAGTAGACCACGTACTTTACCCGAACTCTTCTATGTCCTTGAGGGAGAGTTCCAATACAATATGTTGTTAGGCCGCCCTTGGATCCGGGCTATGGGATGCGTTCCTTCCACCTTACATAGATGCATAAAATTTGAGTACGAGGGAAAGTCCTACACCGTAAAAGCTGATCCTCCCCCCTTCAAAACCTGCAATATGTTGTATCACCCTAATGATGTGCTTGTACCAGTCAAGACACCCATTCATCCAACCCAACCATCCACTTCAACCGCACCTACACCTTCAACCAATGAAACCGCCATCACAAATACCACTTCCTTTCCCGCAGATAACATCCCAACCTCCGACCCCTTAGTAGATGTTTTTCAACGCCTTACTCTGGGGGAATACCGCCTATATAACGTTAGCTCTTTCCATACCCCGCAGGAGTACGGACAGTTACATGCGCATCCTACCTACGACCGTCGCGTGGGGGAGGTAATCTCTTACGGACCACCCCATTGCCGCACCAACCTAACGTATGGGGGTGTCGACGCATCCTCTGTTACCCCTGAACCTCCTTTTGAGGTGGTTCCCTTCCAATCTGATTTTCAATACTTGACAAATCATCGTTTCGCCCTCACCTTCTTGACTCGCTGTGCTTGGAAAGGCTTTGGTTTTGGTCTTTATGAACAAGGCCGACATACACTCATTCCCGTGACTACACGCAAACACAATGATCGTAGTGGTCTCGGTTTTCCTGAAACACTTACACCGGAGAAACCTCGTGTCAGTTGTATCCTGGAAGATGACGACGTCACCCCTACCAAACCATCATCACCCATTTTGCCATCATCACCCACAGAGTCGATAGACCCTGAATCTATCCCTCCTAACTTTTTTTTTTCATAAATGCTATCTTCCTAGGTCCTCTCACTTATCAACGAGATAATGAGGACCCATCTTCTCTTCCCCTTCTATATCCAGACATGATCGAAGAGGATTCGCCTTCGATTAATGTTGTTGAGTGCCAGGATGACGACTCCATCCTCACTTACCTTGGTGCGAGATGACTCCTATATTCAACGCGCCTTACCATCTGAAACTCAAACCATGTTGAATGAGTCGACTATAGAAATCAACATCCACACAGAGGAGGATCCTCACGTTGTGAAGATCGGACAATCCCTTAACACATCAGAACAAGCCGCCTTTACTACCTTTCTCCGTACCCGCAACCAAGCTTTCGCTTGGTCCTACGCTGACATGCCAGAATTGATCCTCGACATGCTGTCCATAACATTACCCTAAAACTCGACTCCAAACCAGTCAAACAAAACCGAGAAAATGCATCCACGCATTGCCCTCTTGGTCAAAGAAGAGCTTCAACGACTCCTTTCTGCTTCCTTCATCTTGCCTATTGACTATCCTCAATGGATTTCTAACATCGACACGCTCACTAAAGCGACGGGGACTCTGGATATGCATGGATTTCCGAGACCTTAACCTCGCTTGCCCCAAGGATGACTTCCTCCCAAGTATTGATCAACTTGTTGATCTCACCGGGCCATGAAATGCTTTTCTCATGGATGGTTTTTCGGATACAATCAAATTTTGGTAGCCCGCCGATCAACATAAAACCGCCTTCATAACTCCTCGGGAACCTTCGTTATCGTGTCATGCCATTTGGCCTTAAGAATGCCGTGCGACCTATCGCGGGCTATGACTTACATTTTTCATGACATTATGCACACTATCCTCGAGGATTATGTCGATGATCTTTTGGCAAATCTAAACATCGCAGTTGAACATCTCGATGTTTTAACCATTATTTTCGATCATTGCTGTTACAATATTCGGTCCGCTTCAACCAAAGAAATGTGTCTTTCGTGTTCTTTCGGGAAAACTTCTTGGCTTTATCATCTCTTTACGTGGCATCGAGGTCGATCCATCTAAAGTCAAAGCTATCCTAGAAATGCCCCCACCCAAAACCTCAAACAATTACGTAGTTTGCAGGTAAACTTCAATCCATCCGGCGTTTCATCTCCCAACTCCTGATCGATGTCAACCTTTCCATCACCTTCTTAAAAAGGACATTGCTTTCAATGGAGCGAAGAGTGTCACCAAGCCTTTCAAGCTCTCAAAGCCTATCTCTTGCAGCCACCCATGCTTATCCCACCTCAGATGATCGCCCTTTCTACCTTTACCTTCGCCACCGACCATGCTATAGAGCCATGCTCGCACATCGGGACTCTGCACATCGAGAAC
The DNA here is from genome assembly GCA_018340775.1 of Taxus wallichiana var. yunnanensis. Lineage (NCBI taxonomy): Eukaryota > Viridiplantae > Streptophyta > Pinopsida > Cupressales > Taxaceae > Taxus > Taxus wallichiana. The sequence continues at coordinate 366,037,789 of CM031234.1, read as the reverse complement.
AAGCCATTTATTATATAAGTCGATACTCGTGGATTACGAGACTAGGTATACACATGTAGAAAAATTGTGCCTAGCCCTATCATTCGTAGCCACCAAACTCGACACTACCTCCGAATCACAAAACTTTTGTCATCACCAACGCGGACCCCATTCATTATATGTATGCCAAACCACATCTAAACCAACGCATCACCCGATGGCTTATGCTCCTCACGACCTCGACCTTGAGTTTGTACAATAGAAGTCAATCAAAGGACAAACTATTCATGACCAACTTCATGGAGGCCCCTTTACCTCGGGGAACAATTTACCAATTTTAATTTCCCGACGAACTCATCGCCACTCTTTCACTCAGGAAGAGTCGATCCAATGACCTCTTCTTCGATGGATCCAAATGCCGCCGCGGGCGGAGGGGCCGGCGTTGTTCTCATTCCTCTCGACGCTGAGCCTATGCCTCTTTTCATTCTCGCTCGATTTCCCGCACTAATAATACAAATGGAATACGAGGCCCTTGTTTTGGGTCTGTGTGGCGTTACACTTAGGTGTCAAATCTATTAATATTTTTGGTGACTCTCAATTGGTAGTCAATCAAGTTATGGGCATCTACCAATGTAAAAATGAGGAACTTCAAAAGTACAAACATTACGTGGATTCACTTTTGATCTCATTTACTCGTTATTCTATCCAGACCATTCCCCGCTCCACTAACAAATTTGTGGATACTATGGCTTGCTTAGCCTCGCAAATTCCTACCTCACCAACTGACTCTGACATATTCATCTTGGTCCAACAACTCTTTGCCCCATCCTATTCAGCCCCGGTTGTTTGTATGATAAATAATGTGTCTGCTAATTCGCAGGATACCTGGTACCACCAATTTCACGACTACCTTACAACCTCCGTTCTCCCACCTGACCTTACTAGTACTGAAAACGCTTTTCTTAAACGTGTTTCTCATTATGTCGTCATGGGGGGACTCCTTTATAAACGTGGCTTTGATGGCATCCTCCTTCGATGTCTAACAAAGCGCGAGGTCACCTATACCATCCAACAGTGTCCATGACGGTATTTGTGGCGGACATTTTAGTGGCCTTGCGTGGCTAAACGAATCCTTCGCCTAGGTTATTATTGGCCTACTTAATAACGATCGCTACGAATATGTTAAGATTGTGTTATGTGTCAACAACATGCCAACCTTCAACATACTCCTAGCCATCCGCTACAAGTCGCACGAGATCTTTGGCCTTTCTCACAATGGGGTTTAGACCTTATTGGTGAGATTCACCGCCCTCTTCGCAACGTCACCGTTGGATAATCACGGCAACCGAATATTACACAAAATGGGTGGAGGCCATTCCACTCATTTCAACCAAAAAAGAAAAAATTGTCGAATTCGTTAACCATCACATTATCTGTCATTTTGGTATTCCTCATCGCCTAATAATGATAATGGTAAATCTTTCAAAAATAAGTTACAAGACCTTTGTGACAACTTTGGTATCAAACTTAGTTTCTCATCACCTTACTATCCACAGGCCAATGGTCAAGTGAATCTTCTAATAAAACCCTAACCAAAATCCTCATGAAAGTTGTTAATGATTCTGGAAGAAATTGGCATGATCACATTCCCTTTGCCCTTTGGGCTTATCGTACTAGCATTCATACTCCACTAATGCCACACCATTTTCTTTGGTATATGGTACCGAGGTCTGTCTTGCCTCTCGAAATACAAATACCCTCCCTCGTAATATCTCTTCGTAATATTCTCACCAACGATGATTTCCGCCAAGAGCGGTTAGCCCAATTAGAGCTTGACGAGCATCGCATCTTACGCTCTCTTGACCACCTTCAAATCTATCAAAAACGCATCAAGCGTGCTTATGATAAGTGACTTCATGAGCGTACCTTTAAGGTTGGTGATCTTGTCCTCAAAGAGAATCAACATGTAACCAAACTAGAAAAGAGCAAACGTGGAAAATTTGCTCCTAATTGATTGGGCCTTACATTATCACTCACACTTATGGATCGTGCACTTATCGCTTAGCTTCGCTTAATGGTAAACCCGAGCTCGAGCCCCTTAATGCCTCGTGCATCTTCGACCATTCTACCGTTGAATTCAAAGTGTTGTGTCACTTCTTATCTACCTTACGCTCGTCCCTCGAGCTCATTTACCACCGCATACACTTTGTTTCTCGTGCATCTCAAAATCAAATCAAGCTCACATGGTTTGATTATCACCTCCCTTAAAAGATGCCTTCCCTTTTTTAGTCTAGTCCATGACTTCAAAGTATCAAAATGACACATTCTTAATTAAAACACTTATGGGATTTTCTTGAGTCAAACTTCCTACAAAACTAGATGCTTTATGCCCAACGGACATCTAGACTCTAAATTATACAATAGACGCTCCTCAAGGACAACTATATGCCAAACTATTAGTGCTCTTATATATAGATCGCTCCCCGAAGGACAGCTATACATAAACACCGCATTCGCTACTATAAATAGATCGCTTCCTCAAGGACACTATACACAACAGCCTTTATCGAAGCTTCTCGCATTGATCAGCCTTCGTGAAGACCTCAAGAACAACAAAATACATATCCCATGTAGACTTCCCGCATCGATCAGCCTATATCCGTAAAAATAAAATAAAAATAAAAGCAAGATTTCAAAACACTTTTGAGTCATGGACTTGTCTATTTAGGTTTGGTCTCTCTTTGTCGAATAATCATCTTATAATAAGTTCTCTAGCACCCTCGCCCACATCAATCACCTCACCTCACCATTTTTCAAAACAACAAAACTCAAGGGACGTGACGTATATCCGATATATTGTGATTATACCACTCTTTTCACCTATCGACTTCTCGCCTATGCAAGGTACCTAGGGACTCAAGCTCATCCTACATTAATATGTGGTTTGTTTAGCTCTTCTCAACTACGGGACACTCTGGCCTCTTTTGCTCGACTCTAGGATGATGTGTTGACCTTAATCAGGACACGATTCCCTACTGCTTGGGTATGCTAACTTTCGCTTCACCTATACCTACACCAACAACATTACCCTACCAACATCAAATTTTTTTACCAACCAACAAATTGTCTAACCATAACCAAATTGCCTGAATTCACCTCTCCCTGGTCCTAAGGGAGAACTACATCGGTCTGAGGCCCTTCCTTGCTTTGTGCAATGGGCTATGTAGGCAGCACTTAGGAGACATGGGGTCTCCCAAGGTTAGCTCGACCATCCCCTACCATACCCTATCATATGTTCTAAATATAAATATTTTTTGTGTATTTCTATTTGCCAACATTCATCTTTATCCTTTTCAAACAAAACAAAAACAACATTCAAAACACAACCATTCTTATTATTATCATCACTCAAAACAACATACATCTTTAGTTTTATTTTAGATGTTAAACAAATACATCTTCTCTATCATCGACTCGCAGGTCGGCATCCTTATTTATTCTTATATTCCTATGAAATTCACTTAGACCCTGCACCTCCTCCCGAATCGTGGTGATCGTGATCGCCGATGCCCTCGCCTGGCCTCTCCATCCTCAAAGGTGCCATCGCCATTGGTTCCTCCCACCGATCCGCCAACATCTCCGTAACATACGAATACGCCCTCTCGCGTGGAGGAATCTTGCCTCCAGCCTTCTCCACTCAGAATCGTGAAACCTCTAACAATCCCATTGTCTCATTCACTCGTGTTTGAAGCCGGTGAGCCAAATCTCGCAGAATATCTCTCTCCGCTCGTAATCACAGCTATGTCGTGGCGCCACGTGCACCTCGCAGCTCTCGCTACCCACCATACTCTATAGGCCTCTGTCATTCCCGCATCCATTACCCTACGATCGGGTCGCTATCTCTTCTCGCCCTTCGGAGGTGTAGGCCGGGAGGTGAGAATGTTGCCTCGGCGTTCGATCCTCATGTATGGTCTATATGTCATAGGTATATCCCGAACGAACCAAATTGTCACCGCACGCGATCTAGAGGAATCCTCTCGTACTCACCCGGCCGTGCCCCGCGATCCACCTCAATCGCTCTACACCCTCAACTCCTCGCCTATGTGCTCTATCACCATATAGTTCCCGTAAGGCCTCCAACAAATATCCGCAATCGTCACCATCTCCCATACTGTATCTATAATACTCGATGTCATCTATCACGGCCTCGGGATCTCGCTTGTTTCGCTCTCTGACCCATCGTCTCAATCCCAACCTTTGCACTCCTCGCTCTCCCGACTCGATGGGTCAGCCTATTGACGCACACAAACAATATGCTCATAGGCCCAACAATGTAATAAGTACGAACAATCCAAAGTTGTCGCCCCGTGTTTTCGCCAGAGCCCATAAACCCCTATATAACTCCTCGCCAGATATGCGGTGCCCATGCGAAAGTCACGCTCATTTCTATCATTTCCCAAATAACACTCATCAATGCTTTGGGAAATCTTCCACCCTCCGCCCTCGGTAATGCATAATACCCCACCGCTATCATTAATAGCACGGCCAACCTTGTTTCCTCAGGGTGTGTTGCATACATTGTACCATACGTAAATGATAAACTCACGTGTCAAATCTCGCAGCAACTAAACCGACATCGTTGTTATCGCTGCCCGCCGCGCTAGGCAACGCCTGATACACTATTTTTCCTATCATTGGGAGTCTCAAAATATGGAACACATCTTCCAAAGTCACTGTCATCTCCCCTGTTGGCAGATAGAAGGTATTCTTTTCTGGATTCCATCTCTCAATCAACGCCTGCAACATAGCATGGTTACGCATGATTCGTGAATAATAGTGGATTCCACTTAACCCCAAATGATTTATCAATGCCCATTCAGCTGGTGTTACATCCGCTCGGATTCGTGACAACAATGGCACAGTATCATTCATCCTTAACCCTGCTTCCGCCGCATACATCAAAACGACACATAATTATTCAATAGAACAAATCTCCACGGGTTTTTTCTCAAATTCTGGAAACTCCTACAGTGACCGATATCGGTTATGGATAACCGATACCGGTTTGCTGACCGATACCGGTTATTTCTAAACGATACCGGTCCCTGTCAAAAATATACCTACCCTGCTTACAACATACACCTACGATAATTATTTTGCCCGTTTACTCCTATTTATACCTAAAAACATACGTGACCACCCTGTCTACCTACCCCATAGCACTCACCCCATCCCCAACCCTTGCCTATCACCTTTTCTTTCTCATCTTTACCCACTTACACTTCTCTCATCCTATTCACAAAACATGCAAGAATCAAATTACAACCAAACAGCTTTACCTCTCTGGGATGCAAAAGCAGCTGGGGCGGAACATGTCTTCCCTCGTCCTCGCCTCGCTGGATGCTTCTCCTCATTCAGCCATGTTCACCACCCTCTTCAAATATAACTTGTCTTTCTACCTTCTGAATCTCAGCCCACACTCACTTCACCTGTCTCTTTCCTCCTTATCACTCAAATTCTTTCATGCAATTACCCGTATCTGGGCTTGTCAAACAAATACGCATTCGCATATTTAACTTGTTGCATGCATCTAAAATAAGAATGCTAAAAATAAGAACTTAAGTCACAACCAAGCAATTCTATTTTTAGGAAAATAATTTCTGCATAACCGATATCGGTTAGATAACCGCTTATCGGTCATATAGCTACCGACATCGGTTACATAACCGATATCGGTCATGTGTCCCTTTTGCTTAAACCTAAGCCGCTTTCTTCATTTTTGCAAATATTTGTGGTGCCCGGCCCATTTTACCCGCATAAACAACACCATTATCTATAATTTTTCATTAAATCCATATCTCATCACAATTTCATCAACATCATCTATCCATATTACGAACACAAACAAGCCATCAACAAACGATATCAAAAACCATCAATCTATACACCATTTGGATCCAACTCAGCAGCTACATACGTTCAATTTCACAAACCAGTGACACAACACATACAACATTTCATAAACACAACATGTCAATTAAACTCATCATCTATATATACACACATTCCATTTCAAAAAGCCATCAACAAAAGACATCAACACCATAATATATAACCCATGTGGATCAAACTCATCATACATTCAATAAGACAAACCATCGACAAAACACATACACCATTTCATATACACCATGTGGGTCAAAATCATCATCATATATATATATATATATATATATATATATATATATACCAAAGGTTTCAAATATACAACTTGCCCTGCATAGGGGCCTCTGTGATCTCATAATAATACAAAGCCGGCACGCAGGCCGCAATAACTGTCAATAATATCGACTCGCTCGCAGCCGGTCTCTCATATCAAAATATACTCGGCTCGCAGCCAGATCAATCAGCATAACCTGCACTCGGCTCGCAGCGGTATATACAATAAATGAATAAATGAATGAATACATCATGTGTAGGCACGCAGGCCTCTATAAACATAACCGGTTCGCAGACCGGTGCCCATATCCAATGTACAAACACAAAAATCTATCTCCTCTGCAGGGATCCCTCAGCTCTCTCCACCGCCTCCGCCTGTCTCCTTGCTGGTCCCTGTGCCGCCCCTCCTCCCTGTAACGGACCCACCGGCTGTGGCTGCACCACCCTGGGATCTCTGACTCCACGAGGTCTCCGCTCTATGCGCCGCATACGGGCCGGGATAGTCAGCCCCAATACTATCAAGGATGTCCCGATAGCAGACGGCCTCCGCTCGCTCCATATACCGGCCCGTGCCACCAAAGCTGCCGGGCTGGTCCCCGACTCCTAATACCAATGGCCTCTGCCCTACCAAACACACCTATGCTCGTGCCGGTGCTCGTGGCTGCCGGTGGTGGTGCTCGTACTCGTGCTCGTGGCTGGTGCCGCTGTGGTGCCTCGTGGCGGTACTGCACTCGTGGTGGTGCCTGGTGGACTGCACTCGTGGTCGTGCCGTGGGCTCTGCTCGTACTGCTCAAGCTAATCGCCTCGTAAGACACCTATTCGTGCTGTGCGGCAGTAAGCCGCCTCGTAATAATAACCGACTGCCCCTCGAGCCTGGTCCCTCTCGCTCTAACACCGCTAAGTCTGGCCGTGCGGGTCATGTTCTCTCGCGGCTCTCTCCCGCCCACCATACCAAAATGATCTCTGCACACCTGGTCATCCATGATCATCTCGCCGCCTCGCTACCAACTGGGTCCATAGGGTGTGGTGTGTGCAAAGTGGAGTTTCTACATCATCCCTCCGTATCGAGGGAAGGGAGGTGGCTCATCCTGCCGTAGCCCTAATCGCCGCCGTCTTCTCTCAAGGGTATCCGCCATACTCTCCTGGCCTCCGCCCCGCTATCCGTAATGTATACCGGATCCACCGCAACCGTGATCGGGCTCTCCACGGGCTAATGACCTCCGTAAGGCCTCCATACAATATCTAAAGCCGCAAGCCTCTAATAAATGCGGTAATATGCTACGCCCATCCGGGCGAGAACTACGCCGTGGCTGGCCCACGACCCCATCCACCTCTCGAAAGCCATATCTATAAATCACCGTGGCCCCTCAAGCACTAGGGCAGCCCTATCGTCGAATGCATATGATATGCTCATATGCCCAAAGCAGTGTAACAAAACATAGAGCAAATCCCGAATCGCCTCATCCGGTGGTAGCCCCACAGCCTTCAGATAATCGCACTGTATACTGGGTGCCCAAGCATAACATGTATGCTCCTCAACCATCTCGTAATACCCCATCGCGCCTCCATGGAAAGCGGCCTCCTCTCGAGTCCGGGAGGGTGAAGCATGTAATGCCGATCATCATCAACACGGCAAGCCGTGTTCTGCTGTGGTGGGCACGATACATATCCCCATAGGTGGATGCTCGCGCCGTGATAAGTCAATAAGCGCGGCCGCATCCTCAAGACCTCGTAAGATACGGGCCCATGGATGTCTCTCGCATCCACTCGAAGATCGCTCTCCATCGATCGGTAATCTAAGGATGCGATACACATCCTCCAATGTAATGGTCATCTCTCCAGTCGGGAGATGGAACACATTGGTCGCCGGATCCCATCTCTCGATGAGGGCGACCATCAGACTGTGATCCCTATCGATCACCCTATACCGCTGGACTCCACCGAGTCCCACCTCACGCATAATGCCCCCCATCGCACAAGTGGACACGTGTGGCCACATCTATCTCAATAGCAATGGGGCATCCTATCCAAAGATCGCTACCGCCGCCGTGCCTGCAAAACCAACTCACTGCATTAGCCCGACTCTATAACACACACCTCCACCCACCTATCTTCTACAATATCCCCCTCCCTCTTCACACCCAAAACACACAACCCAATCATAAACAACAACAAACAACACAACCCGACAACCCCAACAAGAACTTAACACCCAAAACCACAACGATAACCAAACCAAACCAACCCTAAAAAAAATAAAAATAAAATCCTAAGGACCGGTACCGGTCAACCATTACCGCCACCGGTCCTCCCTCCACCGATGCCGGTCGCCATATGACCGACGCCGGTCAATATACAACTCCCCTCCAAACCGAAAAATGTGACCGATGCCGGTCGCTTAGCGACCGACATCGGTCACTGTTAAAACCTGGAGCCGAACCCGACGCGGCCCCCCAAATTGAATTTTGCCTATTTTTTCCCTATCTACCCACCCAAACACCCTAAAAACCTACCCACCCTGCCGCCTTGGCCTATTTAACCCATCTACCCTCTCCTTTTTTCAAATAATTTCCATTTATTAATTATTTTCTCAAAAACCTTGAATTCCTACCCAAACCCCAAATACAGCCTAACAACATCAAATTCACACAATGAAGGGTTTCGAACCTACCGGTACGATGACACGTCGTCGTGGTGGGATGGGTGGTGGTGGTCCAGCTGGTCCAGCACCTCCTGCTCCTCCTGGCTGAGCCATGGCTCTAACTCTCCTCTGCTGGGTCCTCCACCAATCAACTGCTGCCTCCTACTCACTAGGGTCCACCAACCACTCACTTCTCCACTCAAATAGCGCCACCTCAACCAACAAATGCTCCAATCTCAACAATACACCTCAGACAACTCAAATTGGGTTTCAAATTGACAATGTGACAATGACAGGCCGTATTTTTTCTTTTTATAGGTTTTTCACCTATAACCGATGTCGGTTTTATTGTGCCCTAAGGAACCGGTATCGGTCACCTAACCGATATCGGTCATAGACAATCGATATCGGTTTTATCCCACCTCTTCCCCAATTTCTGACCTTATTTACTAATCGCCCTTTCTCACAACATCGCCTATATCCACCTTGGCTGAACACCCTTTGTTAACTTCATTGGCCCGACCCAAGGCCGCAACCAACCATTTGGCCCGACCCAAGGCCGCAACCAACCATTTGGCCCGACCCAAGGCCGCAACCAACCATTGGCCGACCTAAGGCCGCAAGAACCAACCATTTGCCCGACCCAAGGCCAGAATTCAACCATCTCGGCCCAACCTAAGGCCGCAGAACCAACCATTTGGCCCGACCCAAGGCCGCAACCAACCATTTGGCCCGACCCAAGGCCGAACCAACCCATTTGGCCCGACCCAAGGCGCACCAAACCCATCTCGGCCCGACCCAAGGCCGCAACCAACCATTTGGCCCAACCCAAGGCGCGAACTAACCAATTTGGCCCGACCCAAGGTCAGAACAACCATCTCGGCCCGACTCAAGGCCGCAACCAACCCATTTCGCCCGACCAAGGCCAAGGCCCAACCCAAGGCCGTCAAGAACTAACCATTTGGCCCGACCAAGGCCGAACCAACCATTTGGCCCGACCAAGGCCGCACCAATTAAATACCTCGCCAGAATCAACAAAATACAATTTTATCCACCCATCATGTAGCTTTTTGTTCACTCGAGCTCACCTATTTATGTTTTAGCATGATTAGGGTCCTTGACTTGATGGGCCGACCAACTTTTCCTAGACTCAAGACCGTGATGTTTATCTCAACCAAACCAACCATTCGTACCGCCGAACATGCCTAAACGCCCGTACTTACCCGTTATATCCCCGGAGCTACTTCCTATGCCTTGGATACCTGTGATTATATCACCCTTGTTTGGATAAACTATCGACCTTTGCCTATGAATTGCTTGTTTGCTCTTCAAATCATGTACCCTGGTCGCACTACTGCATGTCAACATGCGTCTGCTTCCTTAGACCTACCCCACCATCTTACCATTATCTAAACACCATTTACCCTTTATCAACCCTATCCCTGATTTCACGCTATCTCAATCTGTGATAGATTTGAGGGGGATTACCTATACCCTTAACAGGGGAAACCACTTCATATTATTGTCCGTGCAGCTTTACAAAACAAACTACACGACAATAAGGGGCTAATGTAGACACCAAATTTGTGTCTTACGACACCCTGTGCCCCGCATCCCATTTCGCAACCTAACCTCATCACCTAAACCTTACACAATTATTTATTAATTACCTTATAATTAATAAATCCACATCGCCATACTTGCCACCTCATTTCACCACCTCATCATGACCTAGTCTTAACCCTAAACTAACCTAGTTAAGACCTATAACTTGGTCCATATCCACACCCATGACTAATTACTCCTCACCCGCACCTAAAACCAACCTCATAATGACTTGACCAAGCCCGCCACTAATCCCTCGGGAGAAAAGGAGGGAAAGCTGGCTATTTTACCAAAAATAGCCCGCTTTGACTCCGACCGATACCGGTTCCTACTCGACCGCCATCGTTGCGTAACCGCCATCGGTTCCTGTAAATGACCACTTCCAACCAAAAACAAAGGATCGGATTTTCATTCGACCGAGAAGAGGAGAAATCAGTGGAAGGATCTGGATTTGCTTGGCCGAGTAGAGACAAGTGAAGAAACAAGAAGAGTTTGCAGAGAAGGAGATCAAGCCCAAGACTCGCAATCAATAACTAGAGCCCAAAGTGACACTCATCCGAGCATCGAAGAGGAGATAGCTCATCTTGATTGTCGATCATCCTACTTGAGCCTTGTCTTCGCTCATCACAGCCCCGAACATGCATCTTCATCAGAACGAGTAAGTAGTGTCTTGTATGTTTTTAAGCACCATTTCTTGAGCCTCGTGGATTAATAGTAATTATAAGCTTATTCCTAGATCTACCACCTACCAAAGACTCCCGCACTTAACCTTCATCCATACATCCTCGTATTGCCCCAAGACCATTTTATCACACTCGAGTCTTCCTCGTCCTCTCATTATTCCCTTCACCATCCATCAGCCTTAATAACCCCACAATCACCCCGCAACCAACCTCTATCCAGAAGCACCTAGATTGCTGACCTACCGGTGTCGTTTATCCCCTACCGGCAAAGTGGTTCTCTAACCGCAGATTGGTTATCTAGTGACCTGCACGGCCACCGTGACTTATACCCCAAAACCTTCCTCTCACCTATTTGTCACCTAATAACCTCTCGAGATCCACCTTGGTTTATCCTCGTAACTCAACTCGAATGCATCAACGACCAAAGTGATCAAACAAACAACGTGACGTTTTATTATTGATAGCTTAGCCTCTATTGTTTTGTAACGAGGTACCCAAATCGTGATTTTGCAATAGCTTTCTTTGTTATCATTTTTGTTAATTCGTATTAAAAGGGGAACTGACCACCTTCGAAAGGAAGTTTTATATTTCTTGGGCCTAAGGCAGCTCCTCATTTATTGTCTAATTAAAATCTGGTGGTCTTGTATTCTTACTTACAGTAGTCCTTCCAAGACAAAAAGGAGTTCTTCGCAATGATCCGATCTTTCTCTACGGTACACACACACCATCTCAACATTCAATGTATTCCTCCTAGCCCTAACCCTTATTTGTTTCTCAAAGGAATGATAGGATAGAAGCTGGTCTATTCCACGAGCCGAAACATTCCGTGCGAAACAAATCCATATTTCTCTTATATGTACCTTCATTGTTGTGCATGGAAAGGTTTCGACTTTGGTCGCATGAACATGGAATGCATGACTTGATTATCCAATGTTCCCTTAAAAATTATGAGAAATATGGTCTAGGTTACGAAAAACCTAGCTCAAACTCATCCAAACCCAATACATCTATACATATCACCAAACTAAAATTGTCATCATCCACAACCCATGAAGATCCGATGGACATATATGATGTCAGATCCATCCTACCTAGCTTTTTTAGTCAATACTATTTCCATAGGTCATTTAACTTATCAATCCAACCACGCTACTAAACAACTTCCCTCATTTGGATAGAAATGATTGAAGAAGACTCACCCACCATTAATATTTTGCAACCTTGATCCGAAAATAATCAAGTTTTTATCTACCTGATCTCGGACCCTTATAGGCTTTAATTATTTCTGAATTTTTTTCTCCTTTTAAGTAATCAATTTAAAATTAATGCAAGACAATAAAGACAATTACACAATGATTGATTACAGAGTTCGCAATTGCCTACGTCTCTGGTTCTTATCGAACTGTTCCACTAGTCAAAACTTGTAAGTTACAATAGTACTTTCACAAGAAAACCTAATGGAAACTATTTAAGAACTTGCTTAGAAGAATAACCAGACCTTCAGAAGACAAGGGTGAAAAATAACACCCGACTTCCCCTTTCTGGCGTATTCGGCAAGCTCGATGGCTCTAGCTTCACTGTTTGGAATCCTCTGGTTCTCGATTGGCCTTCCAGACACTTCGTAATGCCCTATGGCACTTTGGCCGATATTCTAGGATTCACAATAATTTGGTGTGGTGCTATGGGCTGACTAGGTAGTATTAATAACTCCTAGCCATAATAATTCCTATTTAAATAAATAGGTCTTCACATAATTACAATTTCTCATCCTCCCTTGGCTCGGTGCCTCGCCTCTTGAGCTCTAGAAATGAGCTTGTCTCTCGAAGTTTTTGTGTGTTCACACAACTATGCCCATGGCAACTAACTCTCCTCTTGGCTCCCTTTTCGAGCTCTAGGATTGAGCTTCTCCATTATGTTGTGTGTGTCTCAATAGCATGGGTTCCCTATTTATACAAATTTAGGGCCCTTAAAAAATGCATTACATATAATCCTTAGGCTAAAAATACCATAGCCCGTACATGAAAATTGGGATAAAAATTCCTAATTGGCGGATTGCATTGTTTAGTGGGATTAAAACCCAAATTTTGGGTGCAACATTTTTAATGGGATAAAGTCCCATATTTGGTAGTGGGGGATATTGTTTGAGGCTTAATTAAGCCTTTCCATGCATTTGAAGTGGTCAAAAGACCACTTGGGCATAACCGCCCCACCTTGTTCACCACATGGATTTCCACGCATGGCTTAGACCCCTACACCACTTCACCTTCTCCATCACGTGGACTTTGGAATATATGGCGGTTTATGTGGGTTTGCGGTTAGGTATGGTTTAATACTAATGTATAAACATTAATATATAGCGGTTTGGCATATATGCGTGGCATTTGGAAAGTGGACTTACCAAGATAATATAATTTCGACCCATATAATGTGTATAGAAATAATTAACTCAGTCCTTACATGACTTAGCTAAATAGCTCGATGTCGTCCCTTGATAGGCAAATCGATCGATTCGATTCATGGTGGCTTATGGACCCACCACGTCGGCGATAATACCATAGTCCACACGGCGGCCTACAAGCAATATTTTACGACCATCGAATACCGTAGATCGAAAACCAAAAATGACTCCTTTGCCTTTTTTCACGTGCCATAGTGTCATTGGTCCAATATTGACAAGTTGACTCAGAGTTGACTTTCCTCTGCATATCGAACTTTGACTGCATACATCTAGAGCTCCCGATGTCCGTTTTCACGTTCTCATAGTCATTGGAAAGATTTGAGATGATCTTATGCATCGAAACCATTTAGGGATGTTTAGGGAACTTTCAAAATGATCCCCTAATCAACATCACTAAACAAATTCCTCATTTTGATAGAAATGATCAAGAAAAGTCACCCACCATTAATATTCTTCAATGTCACGACAATCAAGACATCCTTTTCCATATGGGAGCTAAGGATCATTTCCTTCAAAAATCCTTGCCATGGACACACCAACTCTGCTTAGTGAGTCCACTATCAATGTTAACTTAGGAACCCCTTAGGATCCTCACACAATTAATGTTGGTCAATCATTAAACCCACAAGAACTTGAAGATTTTACAATGACATGCCTCGGTATCGATCCTAACATCGTCGTATAAAACATCGTCACATATCCATATGCTTATCTTGTTAAATGTAAGCTTTGTAGGATGCATCCCTATATAGTTATCCTTATTAAAGAAGAGTTACAACATCTTTTATCCATTAATTTTAGCATACCCATTGATTATCCACAATGGATCTCTAATATTGTTCTCGTAACCAAAGCCTCAAGAAAGTTACGTATCTGCATAGACTTTAGGGATCTCAATCTTGCTCGTCCTAAAGATGTTTTCCTCTTCCAAACATAGATTAGCTCATTGACCTAACAACTAGCCATGAAATGTTCTCCCTTATGGATGGATTTTTGGTTATAATCAAATTCTTATCGCTACCGAAAATCAACATAAAACATATTTCATCACTCCTTAGGGAACTTTTTGTTATTGTGTCATGTCATTTGGTCTTAAAAATGCAGGAGCCACTTACCAACACACCATGACCTAAATTTTTCATGACCTCATCCACAAAAAATCAAAGACTATGTCGATGATCTATAAGGAAAGTCCAAACAACGTAAAGATCATCTCACATTCTTGAATCAATCTTTACTCATCTCGTTCAATATTATCTTTGTCTCAATCCTACAAAATGTTTTTTAGTGTTTTCACCAAAGTTTTTTAGGATTCATCAAATCTATCCGAGGAATTGAAGTTGACATAAGTAAAGGTTAAATCCATTATTAAAATTCCTCCTCCATCTAATCTTAAACAATTTCATAGTCTTCAAGGTAAACTACACCAATGCGTGATTTTATATCACAAATTTCTGATCATCGCCACCATTTCATCATATTCTACGTAAGGACATAGACTTTCACCGGGATTTTGATTATCAAGGCCTTTGAAAAATTAAACAATACCTTTTACCACCTTTTTTGTTTATTCCACATCATGAGGGAGAGCCATTTTATCTAAACATATCTCTACTTTCATAACATGCTCTATGAGCCATGATCATTCATCATGATAGTCATGGCCATGAACAAAATGTATACTATATCATCTTGCACACTCCATGAATATGAAACTCGTTACACTGAAGTTGAAAATATATGTTGTTCTTTATACTTTTCCACTTCTAAATTACATCATTATCTTCTCAATCACAAAACTTATGTCATTACTAGCTTTAATCCACTCAAAACCATGTACTCTAAACCATATCATAGTGAAAATATCACTCGATGGCTTATGTTTATGAATGAATTTGACCTCGAGTTCATATCACCAAAATCTATTAATGGTAGGCTATTGCATACCAACTCGCTGACACTCCCTTCCCCGACAATCAACTTCCTCACGAATATTTTCTTGATGAATCCATCAAGTAATCTCGATGAATATGAATTTATCCCCGTAAAATGACTCTTTTCTTTGATTTTTCTAAATTCCACTAAGGGGGAGGGGTCATTGTTGTTATCATACCTCCTTGGGATACTCCTATTCCATTAGCATTCAAACTTAAATTTGAATGTACCAATTCCTATTCCTATTCCTATTCTCTTAGGTGTTCACATTTTGGAAATCTATGGAGATTCACAACTCATCATTAGTCAAGTTAAAAGAGAATATTAATGTAAGAATGAAATCTTGCAAAATATAAAGCCAACGTTGAATTTATCCTTGGTGCTTTTGATTAGTACACCATCCAAACCATCCCACGATCCTCTAACAAATTTGCATATACAATGGACTCTTTAGGAGCCCTCATCCCATTAGAAACTAAAGAGTCAAAAGACAACACTAAAGTATCTCGTGGTTATTCAATGACAAGATTACCGCTCACATCAAAATGAACTCCTCCTATCAACATTGTTGATGATAATCCAATTGATTCATGGTATACTCAAATCTACAACTACCTTGTTGAATCTAAAATCCCATCCAACTTATCACACAACACTAAACGATCATTCTTTCAACATGTCACACACTTCATCATCATAGGTGGTATTCTTTACAAATGTAGTTTTGATGGTATCTTATTAAGGTTCCTTAAATCACATGAATCAATCAAAGAAATCGAAGAAGTTTGTGATGGTATTTTTGGAGGACATTTCAGTGGAAATTTTGTTGCTAAACATGTTATATGACTAGGGTATTACTAGCCTAATATCACTAAAAATGTTGTACACATGTTAAGAAATGCATGAAATTCCAACTTCATTAAGATCTTATCCATGTCCCTAGTCAAGCATTACAAACCGCTGAGGACTTATGACCTTTCTCTCAATGGGGGTTAGACCTCATTCGTGATATCAATCCTAAATCATCTCAACAACATCACTCCATTATCACAACTACTAAGTATTTCACTAAATGGGTTGAAGTTGTTTCTTTAACTTCAACAAAATCTAGACCTATCACCAATTTCATATATCAATACATCATATGTTGTTTCGACATTCCCCATAAAATTGTCATAGATAATGGAAAATATTTTAAAAATAAAGAACTCAAAAAGATCTATGACACCTTTTATATCAAGCTTAGCTTTTCATCATCCTTATCCCTAAGAAAATGGACAGGTTGAAGCCTCTAATAAAACACTTAATAAAATCCTTATGAAAATAGTAGACGATGCAGGAAGGAACTGACATCTCCAAATCCCATTTTCCCTCTATGGGCCTATCAAACTAGCATTTGTACTCCTACATGAGCTATGCCTTATTCACTCATCTACGGTTATGAAGTTGTCTTACCTTTGAAGTCCTAAATCCCATCACTTTGTGTGTCACTTAAAGACTTCAATCCAAATGAAGAATATCACCAAGACCGCTTAACACAACTTGAACTGTTAGATGAAAAATGTCAAATGGCCCTTGAACATCATCAAGTCTACCTAGAACACATTAAAAGAGCTTATAAAAAACATATCAAAGAACATGACTTCAAAATTGGTGATATTATACTTAAATAAAATCAAATTTTCACTCAATTAGAATGGAGTAAATGTGGAAAGTTTTCCCCAAATTAGATTGGTCCATACGTCATCACTCATAAGTATGGGTCAGGAGTGTATTGTTTTTCTTCCCTTGATGATGAACCTGAAAAGGAACCTTTGAATGCCTTGCACTTGCAACCTTTTTACTGTTAAATGATTGATCATCATGAAAAGAAGTTATATCTAAATGATCTTATCACTCCCTCAACCATCATTTTATCACAAGTAATAATTTGAAAGTATGTGGTTATCCATCATAATCCTAAATATACCTTAAAGATGAGCACCACAACTCTGTTCATCACATCTTTCACTATGGAAAAGTTCCTCTTCTGTAGGAACCCCTTAAATATTTACACTCATCTACCCTTTACCAACTTAAAACTTGATATGGGGTACATGTATGTGTGGGTCATATACCCATCTCTTCCCCTCCTTGAAATGGTCTATTAGGGTCTTTCCCTCAGATCAAGAATGTATGTAAATTCATTGGATGCTTCTTATCAAAATTAAAAATACCATAGACTGATCCCTTGAAGGACAACTATTCAATATATAAAATCATTATCAAAACTGTAAAAGTATACTGATCCTCAAGGAAAGCTACAATTAAAATCATAGACCGGTCCTCAAATGATGACTACCTTATAAAAATGAATAAATGTAGACCATACCCTTGAAGGATGGCTACCCATGTAAAAGGCTTCCCACATTGATCAACCTCCAAAATACATCAATATCAAAATCATCCAGAAAGTTTCCCGCATTGATCAGCTTTTCCCATTATAGAAAACTTCCCGCATTGATCAGTTTTCTTCAAAATCAATATGTAAAGCTAGGGAATTTCCCTATGAACCCGTTGAAAAGGAGAACCATTTTCCCATACTGATATACACATACACAACCTCTTTCATGTCCTAAGAATATACAATTACATCATCCCACTTGTTTACTAAGATCTTGCATAAATACTCATTGACAATTTCATTTAACATTTATTAAAGTGTTTTCACACTATCAAAACCCATCACGTTTATATAAAATCCATATAGGGAAATCATTTCATTTTTACCTATTTTACTTGGTCACATTTTTGGTACATTCCATTTTTTAAGTCATTTGATTAATTAAACATTCAACCACATTTTATCAAATGTATTCACAAATCATATTTCTTGACATCACATATAATACATCCAAATCCATCTAACACTAACACATTCAAATCAAAAACATACATTGAAACCATCAAAACATATAAATAAAATAAAATATGCCATAAATCGCATCATCATAATATATAAATCAAGTCCAATATCAAAAATCATACATCATCATCAATGTCATATAAAAACAATAATGACATACAAATCAAGGATTCCATGAGCCATACATCAAAACTATTATCAATGTTGTATACATCCAGGGATTCCATGAGTCATACATCAAATCAACCATCAATACATATCATGAGTCAAGAACTAGAAACCTCCAAGGAACTCGCTAGTAGGGACAATACTACCCTCTCTCCCCCGGGCACCAAAGATCACCAACAACTCCCAGATCACCAGACTCCGGTATCACCAAATCCTCTCTCGCTACCACATTCTCTCTCTAATATTTGAGGTGGGTGACCCACACTCCCGGTGCTCATACTAGGAACTATTTCCCTTGCAGCCAAATGATCAAGATATAATGTGGCATAGGTAATCATCATATCACCATATCAACATAATATTATAAATCTTCCCGTATTGACCGATAGTGGGCCATAGAAATCATGTCGAGGCTCAGGGTGTACCCTCTCTCCACTTGCATGTGCCCTCTATCAATAGCTTGTGCCCTCTTTCCACTAGCCTAGGCATTACTAACTCCACACCTAAAACCTAAAAAACCCTATGATTCGAAAGGCCTTATTTAGTACATCCCTATATTGATGGTATTTATCCCTATCAATAATAGCTTGAGCTAATTGTACCCCGAGTCCATCACACTCAATCACTACACTATCTCACTCAGCAATCGGTCATCTTGGACACCTAAGAGGTCATTCCTCTCTCTGAGTGTCTCATCTCTCTCTCTCCTTCACAACAAGCTTCTCGATCATCACCACTACAATATATTACACCACATCATCATCACCCTCATCCTCATCATCCTCATCATCAGACACCTAGATCACATCATGTGTCTTTTTTCCTCCTCCTCTACTCAAGCATGACCCATCTCACCCATCAACAACCCAAGTCCTATCAAAATCTCTTAGTGCTCAAGTCCACCATGTTATATAATTTGAGGTCACCCCGCATCATCAAGTGGCACAATATCACCATCCTCATTAGGGCTCGTAGCCCCTTGCTCATCAACAATGATCATGGGTCTCATCACAATGGCCCTCAGAGTCTTAGTGTATCCATCCTCCCATCTATATTATATGGGATCCTCGGGTACACCCGAACCAATCCAAACTACCTCCTCACTCGATCAAAATGTAGTAGATCATGTCTCCCTACTCGTGACCCTAGACCCACATTTTGTTTTCATACCCACCAACTCACGAGGATACTGGCCAATCATGGAAATCTAAGTACGCCTCCACACCACATCACCTACCTATAGTCCTACTAACAAATCTCTATAAAAATTGGCCCTCTTATTCTTCCTCGCCCATGTCCCTTGTCTTATCGCCATCTCATAAAGTCGGCATGATTCTCATCGATACCCCATGGTAGGCCAAATGTATGAGAAATAGGAATATGCTCATAGGCCAAAAATGTAAAAAAAATCCAACATCAATACCATAACGTGTGTGGGCCTTCTATACCCACAACTCTATAAATGTTTGTGCCAGTAATGTGGGCCCCCACTCAAACACTATGTGGTGCTCCACCATCTCTAGTAACCACTCTTGTCATCATCCAAGAAAAAGGCCACCTCCCAAATTTGGCAAAGAAAAACATGAGATGGCCATCATCATCATGGTCATATGCATATAAACCTCTCTCCTAAGCTCATACAACGCCTGGTACTCAAATGCCCCTGATGCATATTTCACATCATGCGCCCCATCACCATATAACCTTTGCATCACTTTTACTCTCTTATAATCACTAATGGTATAAATTCCCTCTCCACAAATGGGTAATCACATGATGTGATGAACATCCTCTAAAGTAATATTGATCTTCCCAATAGTAAGCTAAAAAGTACAGGTGGAAGGATTCCACTACTCCAGTAAGGCCAATAACAAACTCTGGTGCCTATGGATCCATCTGTAATCCCTCATACCACTGAAATCAATGGCCTCAATATGCTCCCAGTCATCATCTATCATATCAGCTCTCACCTCATCCAAAATCAATGGGATACAATCACGGATAGTTAGTTGTGCGTCCATTTCAAAGAACAAACACATATAAACAAACATCAGTATCATCCCCAAAAATATTAAAAATATCATCCACAACATATCAAAACTTCTTTACATTAACATCAACATCAACATCAACATCATCACAAAATATAATAACATTAACCAAATATCTAAAAACATTAGCATTAATATTAATACAATGAATACCAATAATCAAATTAAAATTTAAAACATTCCTTAAAAATCAAGTTTTTATCATCAAAATTACAAAATGTTACATCACAAAAGTTAATCGTTGGTAATTCACATCAATCGTTGGTGATTGTATGAATCATTGGTGATTCCTTTGATTCTAAATTAGGGCATCCATACACCCCCAAAATGACAAAAATTCTAAAAATAAGAAAAAAACATACAAAAGCAAGTTAAAACCACCTACCTCTGCCATAGTGGGCTTCATGTGCCTACTTGATGACGCCATGGTGTCCAAATATCCACTTTTCCACTCGAAAACATGTGTTTAACTCAAATTTTCTCTCGTAAAATTTGTATGGTGCTTAATAAAAATGAGCTCAATACATGAAAATCAGCTATTTATAGCCCTAATTTTCCTTGACACAATTCACGACGATTGCCCCAATCATCGGTGATTTCTTCATAATCATTAGCAATTCATCCTAATCATTATCCCATTTTTGGCATCCATGCCTATATTTATCTAATCATCACTTTTTCCCATAAAAGTGTCCCTTTCAAAGGACCCTAGTCCTTAAAACATTAAATATCAAATAAATACAAATTACATTGGGATTCTTCATATGTATATGGGATGTGTTTCCTTTGGCCCCCATCACTTGAATTCCTTGCCTATTTATCCTACCTTCATGGATCATACGTCTATAGGTATTGATCCCTTTAGTTCCCCATCATTTGATTCCTTGGTAGCATATCCTGTTTCAATACCCCTTGAACCGGGAAACTTTTCGCACAAAACACATAACAAACCTATCCAATCATAACTGTCAAACTGGTGTTCCCTGCACTCCATTTTGAGGTGGGATCATCCATACAAACAAACATCATTTTTGTCTAACATTTTTCCATTAAACCTAGACAAAAAGGGGAAAATGTAGATACCAAAATCTACACCCCTCATCTTTGTCCAAATCATTAATTAAACACATCAATATTTTATACCCTAAGTCATACACTACATCCCTCACCTTTTTCCCACTAATTAAATACATTAACATGCCCTTCATCATCCTCCCATTCTTATTTAATCAATTAATTAAATGTATGAAACATTTCATCATTTAATCACATTTATCAAAATCATTTATCTAAGCCTAATAATTCCATGATATTACATATTCCTAAACTATCCAAATCCCCCTAAATCTATTTATTTCCCTAAAAATCCATCTAATCTACCCCTAACTTCATTATCATCTATACACCTATCATAACCAATTATACACCTATCAAAATCATACCTAAATTAGTATGATCTAACCCATTTCATCATCCTCCAAAAAAAAGAACACGTCCCTAAATAGTCTAATCAAATAATGCCTCGATCTAAAACAAAAACCTTGATTTAGCAAACTGTTCCAACCATTTTCCATCCAAAGCTAAAATAGACCGAAATCGCCAATGATTCGGGTAATCGGTGACAATTACTTAAGAAAGTTTTTCATCCTCTCTTCAAGATCCTCAACTTCATTCTATGAACTCTTGCTTTCAACTTGATTCCACATCTTCCTATACATCACCCCTCAACACTTGGATATCATAATAAACATTAGGCATCACCATTTACTTCCATTAAGCATTTTGGAGTAGTTTTGGATCATTTTTTCATCATCTCTCCGCACCACCCAAGTCTCAGATTTCATCAGTCATCATAGATCATTCTTCAATGAGGTTTGAAGTTTCCTTTAGCTCCACATCAACCTCTAGGTACCTTTTACTTGTTTATTAACCTCTTTTACATCATCTCTAAACATTTAACACTCTGCAAAATCAAGTTTTAATCAACAAATATTTGAATTTATCAGCTTATTACAAAGCACTAGAATCCCCAGAGATTAGCCTAATTGCCAACAATTCCTATCACTTTTAATATTTCTACAATTTCATCCATTTTTCATCAAATATATTTTATTTATTAGATCAAATTGGTTTCTTCTAACATGTTTTTGAGCATGGATTACTTTTAGATGTCAATTGGTGGTCCTTATCATTAAATTACTAGCATTCATTCTTTTCTAATAATTCGACATCCTTTATACTAGGAGCAGTATGAAATTTTACACGATCTAACTCTATGTGCTATCCATTGTGCCCAATTGGATGAGTTATAAAATATTTTTGAGTTTACCCATGAGATCTTTCTGCAAATGTGAGAAGACTACCGGTGTGCATAATTTGACTACATAATCATTGAAGTTGAGTTTGCTTGGGATGCATACAAATCTAAACAGAGGACCATCTTTTCGAGATGGAATTCGAGCCATAGTCTCCCTTTCATATATTACTTGGCTATCAGCTATCTGTTTTGTAATAAACTTATCATTTATCTTCATATTATCTTGTATCGGTTATGACATATCATATATCTTTTTCAAATCCACTTGATTGTTTCAAAGTGGATTGACATCCTTGAAAAGAAGCCCATTGACTTCCGGGGAATGGCCTTTTATAGAAATGCACCATTTATCTTATTGATCATATTTTTTTAGTGTCTCTAATTTTAAGGGTTCTTAGCAAAAGTAGCTTGTATCAACATTCCACAGAGCACAACATTAAGTATCTCATTCATCATCTACGGGTATCACTAAACCCCGTGTCTTCTGAGGTTAGTTTATTTTTATTATCCTGCATTGTTAATTCAAGTTGAAGAGGTAGGAATAATTCTTAACAAGTTAACCTAGATTTTTTAGGAGAAAGAGTTCTAAGGAGATCAGCTATAGTATCGTAATCAGGAATAATTACTCTAGATTGAGATTTCCTCTTTTTCTCAAGAATTGGTTGAATCCATGAGAAACAAGTATGATAATATCTTATGCACATGAAGTTTCCATAAGTATAGTACGAGTGATGGGTGGAGGAGGGGTCACTAGTGCATGAATAATTTCCATAAAGAAATATTTTGTAGTAGATACCTATGGGGAAACCAAGGGTCTTCTTATAGTTATTTTATTTCTGAACTACCCTATTTAGTTATGTTTTCTATGGGAATTTAAGGATTTTTTATTTTTCTATCTCCCTTCTCCCTCCTCTTCTTCCTCAATAACTTCAACCACTATAATGTCAAGGATCAACTCTCATAGTCCACACATAGACTTTTATACTTGGTTTTGTTAGGTTGTGGAATAACTTGTTGTTGATGCTAAATCACAACACCCCCGAATGGCCTTAGATTTGTGTGGGGCATCCGGTGTGATCTCCATAAAATGGGACCATCTCTCAAATTGTGGGACTTACGAACTTGAGATGGACCTCTGAGAGAAAGTCGGCTATTGCTCCTAAACTACCTACCACAAGCTATTCTAATGTAGGAAAACTATCTAATCCTAATCTAACCTTCCAAGGGACCAGGGAGAGAGAGTGCATGAAAAAAATCCTACACTAAAATGGTGATACACCAGAGAAGGAGGTTTCTGGTCACAATCTCAGCTTCCTGAAATGGAGAGAGGTGAGCAATGGAGAGGATGGAAAAGATGCATCACAGACCAAAGATAGAGTTCACACAAAACACCACTTTAAACCCATTAAACACAACTCTCAAAACTTGCAATAGACATCAAAAATATGCACAAGTATACCCTGCAACGATGAGAGGCAAGAAGAGACAATAAAATAAGGAAGGATGGACAAAATGCATCACAAAATAGATTTTATTGCTCCATGAGTTCACACAGTACATCATCAGTGGGCAAGAGGCAATAAAATGCCATTATAGAGCCATGAGAGGAGGCTTAAAGCTCCACATTCGACCCTAGGGAAGAAAGAGAGAGGGGGCAAGAGAGAAAAGATGACCAACCTCTAGAAATATGCCCCTCCTTTACAATATATAGAAGAATGAGAGAAGGAGAGAGGGAAGAATTCAAACCCTACTCCAACCACCCCTACAAGAGCATTGAATCCACCTACTCTAACCACCCTAGAAAGCATTAAAATCCACCTATGCAACAATGATGGGCTTCACTGCAAAACCCATGCCTCCATGTGTTGTTCCTTGTTGGGAAAGAAAGGAGTCCATTCTTCATCATGGTGATAGGTGAGAGACTTGATAGCCTCAAAAATGGTGGACCGGATCATTAATGGTGGTGGGTGAGAAGTCGACACCGAGAACTTTCCAAAATGTCCCTTCTCACCCAAATCCGAGCTTCCAGTCGAAAGATATGGCCGTCTGAAGGCACTTTAGGTTTGGAGTCTACTCACTCATATCCACATGGCAGCCCCACACATTCTTAAGATTTTGTTGCCTCCTTTCACTCCTGAAGTGGCGCCGAACTAACACATGGCATCATCTGTGGGCCTACTCTATTTCCTTTGTATTCTACCTAATCCCCTTTTGTTGGTGGAGACATTATGCCTAACCCGAGACACGTTGAGGCCTAGCGCACGTTTGGGACCTTCTTTTAGATTCACCCCCGAAAGAGTGCCGAAGGGACATGTGGGGATTTTTACCGGTTCTCCTTTCCTTATCGATTCAACAACCGGTTATGTCCCCTTTTTACTCGACGACCACATGGTGGGCCCACACTCATTTGAGAATATTTCTTTGGGTCGCACCTTTGAAGTTGAGCTGATGAGACATGTGGAAGCTCCACTCACATTTGAAGACCCTATTTGGACCTCGACCTCCGGAGGTGCACCGTTGAGACACATGACAGATTGTGCTTGTTGGGCACAACCTTTTGGGCTTGACCTTTGCAGATGCATTGATTAGATGCATGGAGGCTTCCGCCGACCCTCTTATACTTAGCCAATTAAACAGCTGGCTCTATCCCTTTTTGGACCTTAGACACGTGGAGGGATGGTGCTAGTTCAGGGTCTTTCCTTTGGGCCATGCCTTTGAAAATGTGTCGATGAGGCATGTAGCACCTTCTGCAGCTCTGCTCTACCTTCCTCGTGTTTTGCCTAAGTCCATTCTATTTGATGAAGGCTTTATGTCTAACCTGGGACATGTGGAGGCTTCTGCTCATTTGGAGACCCTGTTTGAACCTGACTTTCAAGGTGCGCCGATTGGACACGTGGAGGCTTCCGCTTCCTAAGAATTTTCAACTACCGAATCTGTCTCCTTTTCGGACATGGGACACGTGGAAGCTTCATGCTCATTTAGGGACTATCCCTTGGGTCTCACTTCTAAAGTTGCACCGATGAGGCATGTGGAGGCTTCCATCAACCCTCTTATACTTAGTCGATTAAATAGCGGCTTTGTCCCTTTTCCACCCATTTAGGAGCAACTCGTCGGACCTTAGACATGTGGAAGCTCCATGCACATTTGGAGACCCTATTTGGACCTGACCTCTGGAGGTGCACCATTGAGACACGTGGTGGGATGACACTTGTTAGGGACCACCTTTTGGGCTTGACCTTTACTGAGATGTGTTGATTGGACATGTGGAGGATTCTCATGCTGAACTCGTTATACCTTAGCCAATTTGGGCCTACTCCTCTTTCTTTGTTTTCTTTCCTATTGAGCCTCTAGACTCTTTTAATGTCATTGGCCTCCCTTTCTGACCTTGCTTGGACTCCATTATTGAGCCTTCCTGCCCCTTCATTGTTGGATTTGAAATGTGGGCTCGCATGATAGTGAACCGATCCTTCCAATTTTTTTTTTGGGTCCTTTTTATCAATTTTGTTGGGGAAAAATTGGGATAATAGTTTGGCGACTCACGGGGACATCTTCCTACTAGATGAAGAGACCAATAGCCTTGGAAGTATCCATTAGGCATGGAGTCATGAATGAGAGCTTGGTATTGATCTTTTCCCAAAACCGTGAGCCCGACTACTTGTGCTTGGTGACCCTAAGCTTGCCCCGCTTATCGCACTCTCAATTTTCATAAGAAAATATTTAAAATGAGGTTCTAAGAGTAGAAAATTGTATTGACCTAGGGATTTCACCTACTCTAGAAATGGACTCCCTCAAAACCTAATTTTAGTTGCTCTGTATTTGGATCCTTTTGAAATTAGCAACTATTACAAGCAACTATGGGTCTCTCTCTTTGTGAATACTCAAGAGCCGGGTGCGTTGACCTCCGAGCAATATGAACAAAACTTATATACAAATATTAAATCATACATGCCTCAAATAAGACATGCAGAGTGTGCAAAAGCACTTATTCTACCTGAAAAAAACCTACTCCTACTCCTACACTAACCCTAACAAAGAAAAGCTAAACAAATCCTGCTATAGGTAGGGAGAAATAGCTTCCCTTTCTCAAAAATGCAGCCATGTATATGATTTGGCATTGAACATGGCTCTTATTATGAGTGAGAAACCGATAGAGGCCAATCTTCCACCCAAATCATCAAGGTATCAACATCAATCAAAAATACCTCCTCAAGCTGATTGGCATTGGACTCCTGGAGGTGTTGATGGTGACCCTTGGTGCTTTGATACTCATCCTCATGCCCGGAGTGGGCATGACTAGTTTTGGCTTCTCCCTTGGCTCTAATGAAGCCAAGTACCTGATTGGGCATGGTCTGATCCGATGGATGTGCCCATTGCTCTAAATTCAACTCCAAGAATGGAGTCTTCTTGTGGACCTTCCTGGGTGAATGATGTGGGAGAGATGGGATCCTCGTGCTCTTTTCCTTCCTCCTCCTAAGAAGAACATGGAAGATTATGATCCTCCAACCTTGGTTCCAGAGGGCCGTTGTGAGATGCAGGCTAATGTCCTTGGATGTTCTCCTCCATGGCAGTAGACTCATGTTCTTGGAAGGTGGATGATGGAGGAGAAAATGATGTGATCTTCTCGAGC
This sequence comes from Taxus wallichiana var. yunnanensis, assembly GCA_018340775.1. Lineage (NCBI taxonomy): Eukaryota > Viridiplantae > Streptophyta > Pinopsida > Cupressales > Taxaceae > Taxus > Taxus wallichiana. Next base: position 366,010,201 of record CM031234.1, on the reverse strand, counting down.
TCCTTTCCATCAAAGCATTCCTCTAAGTTAGACAAATAATCTACTTCCTCGTTGTCTTCTACGTGTGCTCAACCTCCTCCATGGTGTCTTTTGGATCTGCAATTTTCTCACCATGGTTTCACTCATCTTCAAACATGAAGTTTGAAAGCTTAAAATCTTCTTTGACATTAGAGCTTCCTTTTTCCTCTCTTTTCTTGGCCTTTTGCTCTTGATGTGAAACCGCCACCTGCATGGCGGCGGTCTCGTGTCACCGCCGCCTGATCGGGCGGCGGTCTGTAACGCCACCACCTGCTCGAGCGGCGGTCCTTTACGCATTTTCCAGAAAGTGTTTTAACGCGACTCACGTAAAAATCAACGTTTCACCAGCTTTCCTTGCCGACTTAGGCTTGCATTTATGTTTTTGGTCCCCTGGAATAGTGTTTGGCCATTGTTTATAGTTTTAGAGTTCAGTTTGGTTTTGATCTTTGGGTGAATGAAAAGCTATAAATAAATGGTTTGTGCACAAACAAATGGTCTGCCCCTCATTCACTTTCATGCTCTCGATTTTCATAGTTCGAGTCTTTTATTTGTTTAGAAGCCATAGTTTTAATTCCTTGCATGCTTAGTTAGCATTGTTATTTGTTGGTAAGCCACATACCCATCTTGTGCGAGGCGATCTTGTTATTTCACCCAATCCATTGGAGTAGAATAGCTTAGGAAGCCATTAAAGTTGCAGGTTTTGCTCTTCAAACGAGGATAGTTTAGGTTTGGGCGCTTTATGTTGCATGACTCATGATAAATCCCATTAGGAATTGCATAAGCCAAGCTCTGTACTCTTGCGCTATCCCTCTCCTACTCGCATTATATTGATCTGCATTACGATTTGCCTTTGTCCCAATATCTACTTGTTGATGCTAGCATTACACGCTTTTCTGGATCCACGTGAATACGAAAGAACGAGGAGATCACATTGAGGGGACAAGATCACACACACCATCGGATTCGCCACTATTCTGCGGAATCCAGGTTCTAGCTTTCAAAGTTCTAGTTAGAATCATATCAAATAGAGTAGATAATTGCTTCATTTCAGTAAATTCTATTCTCGATATTGCCAGGGAAGCTGTGAGGATTGATAGTTTATGAGAAACTATGATTCACTCCTCACTTCTGAGGTAGGATCGAGAATCTTGCAGATAGATTAGATGAGCTATTTTATTTGTTTAGAATAAATCTACAAATTACACAGGCAAATAACTACACTCGGTTATCTTGTTTGTTTTAAATTGTTATTTAGTTGTTATTTCTAGATACGTTTAAATAGCTGCTTTTCTTAAATTCTTAGAAAGTCTCATAGAAAAATAGAAGTTATATATGTTTTAGATTTATTCCACGTAGTTTAAATTTACTTTGTTACAGTTAGATTTACATTTTGTTTTGTATGACAATCACGGGACCTAGGGAGCCCAGGGAATACGTATTTGAGCCAATCGTGCCTCAGCCCAACCTCGTCACAGCAATAGTTGACATAGACCAGAACCTTAGAATACAAGTCTTCCAAACAACATGATTTACAGTGATCGGCTCTCGGTTGAGAGGATTAAATATAGAAGACGACCAAGCACACACGTTTTGGTCAAATCAATTGAACTACAGATTACCCTAGGCAAACATTCACATGTTGTAGAAGGGTTCGAAAGAGAACAAACCTTTGGTTGTGATCCTTTGGTCCCCATGACCGAGATGCGGGAGACACTCTCACGAGACATAGATACTAGTTTAAGAATCCAGGTTGCACTGAGACACTGTGAGGTATTCCGAGAAAATCACACAGTTATTGAGTTTAAACATAGAAGCTGAGAAAGCGTATGATTACTGGATACTAGGGATTAGGACTTGATTTCGTACATGACCATAGTAGGACCACAACAACCAAGAGTCTACGGTTGTGATCCACAAATCCCACAACCTAACGAATCCATAAGTCAATCAGATATAGACACTGGCCTACGCACATTAGTATTCGATCCACTCCACTTCCACCCATCATCATCGAACAACTATCCTTACTAGATATAGCGGCTAACAAAGCTAGAGAATTCTGGACTAGGCCAGAGAATCGTCCGTAGAGTCGATTGTATTCATTACCCACCATATGACCTTATCTGGAGATATACGAAACTATCCCAGGTCATTTTCCACGTATTCCACAACCCATAGATCGAATCACGCCAGAACTCGATATTGATTGGAGCCTTGAGCAGTCATCCTTGTTGATCGATCTATCACACCAGTCCAAGTTAGAAGGGCCTTCTTTGCCTTAGATTCACAAATTCCATTAGTGCGTGTCGAAGACATTAGATTGCCTAACTAGTTCGTTTGCATCCCACGCATATTCCATCCCCACCGGCTGTCTCGGCACGACCTCGGGAGGTCGGGTACGTGGAAGAGTTACCTGTAGATTCCCACGCTCGCTTGTCGCTTTTCCGGCGTACAAAATTGGTGAACCTGACGTGAAACAAACAAAATTAGTGAAGCTGACGTAAACTTCCTACTTTCTAATTCGGAGTCATAGTATCACGTGTTCTTCCAAGTTTAGTTTACTTTTCATCTTCTCGCCTCATTAGCCTTTCACAAATCACCTTCGCTCCTTCCCATTATTCTGCGGGTATTCATATACCCCCCGAATATGTCGGGATTCGATGCATATGGCAGACCCCTCTTGGGTCTTGAGGCATACTACGCCCAGCAAAATAGGCAATCATCACCCTCACTCTCGGTATGGGGGGACAACTACTCAACTAATCAGTTGTCAACACAAACTCCAAGAATCAGATATAATTCATCTTTTCAAACTGAGGAGTTAGATCAAACCCCTCGAACGCAACAAACAGAGCCTTCAGGCTCGAATAATATGACGTTTACCGGAGAATCTGGTTCATCTCCTCAGATGCTACTTAGACCACAAATTAGTAGGCAATCAGACCCATACCTGGTCTTAGATGATGAACAGTCAATACGTTATCCTAGGAGTGAACAATGCTCCCGGGGTATCTACCCACCTATAGGAGGTTTACAAATACAACCCGAGGTCTCTTTTCAAGAAAATACCTCTATGCCACTACATATAGGAAATACTCTCGGAGAAACTTGGCAAGATAGCGATCGAGTTCATAGCGAGGATATCACATGCCTATCTGACACCGGGGTATACAACAAACGCCGCTAAGGCAAAGCAAGTGACTTCACCAAATGAAGTCATTTCAACGTTAGTAGAAAAAGTGAGAGGGTTAGAACTTGCTCAAGCAAGTCAAAATTCTCAGTTCATGCAAGCAGGAAGTTCCAATCCTCCATACCACCCTGGCCAAGTAGATCTCCTCACAGGAGTAGGCACGTTAGGCATGCCTCCTCAGTATCCACAACAAACGCCAACAAGGCCCATCATCTCTAACACCATTCTTCCCGGTCTAGTATCAAACAATCCATTACTAGACAATACCCCGTCATACTTAAACATGTACTCCAAATCACCACAAGGAGATATGTTCTCCTCTCCCGGCATGTTTTCTCAAACACAGGGACTTCCCTATGCCCCCCTGCCAATAGCGCATACGTTGCTGCGTATCAACAACCCATCCCACCACCACTCCCTCGTGACCACCATCGATGGTGAAACCTATGCGATAGGGACTTATTCAGAATATTTGAAAGAGCCCTTAGACTTCACCATACGAAGCGTCATGCTTCCAAGACCTCTTCCTGATTTACCCAAGTACAAAGGCGAGGGAGATCAAAGCGCATATCAAAGCTTACGCTACTGACCATACGTGAACTACTCCCTTGGGATGGGGTTGTTGCTAAAATATTCCCCAAAACCTTGGAAGGCATCGCTCTTGATTGGTATTATAGAATACCTGAGGCTTCCATCCATTCATTTAAACAACTCGTATCAGAGTTCATTAAGGCATTCGACATGAACAAATTGTTAAGAACAGGAATCAGGGAATTCTTACACATCAAACAAGAACACAATGAATCTGTCGCCCATTTCATCCAAAGGTGGCGTACAGTCCTTTATTCCTCGGCAAGTGCTCCAAATATGGATCAGATGGAACTATGTGATTTATTCCTTCATTCTCTCAGCAAAGAGGTGAAGGAAGAAGTCAGAAGTTCCCACTAAAAACTTACGATGAAGTACTCGAGAGCGCTCTTCGAATAGATCAAGCAGCGATAGATAGTGGCCGTAAAACATATGGAGCAAACGGGAGGTTAATCACCCCCAATCAGAACACTACAAATTATCCCACTACCACAAACGTCAATCAGGGACCTAAAATCCTTAACAAAAATCAGGGTGTAACAACGGATGGAGTAAGCGACCAGCCCCCGAAGGTAAATGTTGTCAATACTCCATCACAAACAAACAACCAACGAAACAACAACTTCACCCGACAATCAATACGGTGGATTTTAACCATCACACAACAACAACAACAACGGTGAAATCCCATACGAGGGCAAGCCAAAACTCATTTGGTTATCAAAACCAAAAACAACAAATGCAAAACTTTAATCCTAATAGGCAACGGTTTGATCGAGAATTTTAGGCCACAATATACACCAAACCAACAAAGCAGAATTACAATCCCAATTCATATTGTGGTTTCCACAAGATCGAGTCACGATACTAGAACGTGCCGTGACTACAACAAATTCATGCAACGTTTGCGAGAAGAACAAAGGCGAGTTCTTCTGATTTGTTGGCGAGATCCGTGTCACCGCCACCAAACACGCTCGCAGGGGCAGTTTCCCCTCAGAATGCTCCCCTCAAGATCTTTAACGATCCACTCCCAAATCATGATAGCAACAGGCTGAATCTAACTGGGATGAACAAGGGTGCAATGATGGGAAACAATGATCATGAAGCCTCGACTTCACTAAATCCATCAGTTGCGCCACAATTAGGAAATCAACCGAGACCCAAGATAGTCGGTTTGGTAGAACTAGACGTTGAACTACCTATCGAAGCTATAACAAGAACACGAGAGTATTTCTCTCAACCAAGCCCAAGTCATCTGCCAGAAATGGATAAGAGTCAACAAATAGTAGAAAAACCCGTAGGTGCCTATGATTTAATTAATGACCTAACAAAAACCTTCTCACACATTTCATTTTTGGACTTACTAAAGAACTCTCCTACTCATGAGCTGCTCTTTTAGAAGCATTAGGTTTAGGTCATCTAATTAACATCACTCCACCTCTGAAACACAAGTAAATCACGTAGATTTTGATATCCACCCTCAGGGCAGCCGGACAAGGATGTCGAATTTATATTCGAAATAAGTAAAATGCCTACGAGATCTTTGAGATTGCACGCCGAGGTGATCGGCCTTACACTTACAAGTATGGGTTTATAATAACTACGTAAAAATGGGCAATGGTTGTGATGGGCCGCGATTAACATAGTCCCCTTCTCTTTCCTCCAAAAACTAGGATATGGGGAAACAAACTGTTCCACCACTCGAAATACATTGAGAGGCTATGATAGCCTTAAAGCCACTTCGATAGGAACTATAATACTACCGGTCACCTTAGGACCCAAAACAATCCTGACTGAGTTTTATATTATAGATCGGGAAACTAATTATAATATGATCCTCGGCCGACCATGGATACACCGAATGAAGGCAATCCCTTCTACTTTATTCCAAGAAGTAAGATTCCTGCATCTAGGAAAGGTATTTGTAGCCAAAGGTGATCCAAAACCTTTCGATATACACCTAGCTGACTTAAAGAAAAGACCAGGTGTGCACTCAGAATTTGAACTTCCAACAAACCAACTTAATAAACCCACTGACCCAAAACCAGAGGAGAAGTTGGTACCTATGACGGATCTTGAAACTATCAGCATAGCCAAAACAACCCCAACCCCCAAAGATAAGGCTAAAGAAACGGTGTCATTAGGGACTACTGCAAAAATCGTTGAGTTAATAGAACAAGATTTACCAATGTTCTTACCATTTGATTCAGTAGGCATAGGATATTCACTAGGTGTTGGTTCCCTTCCATCAGAGGATCTCTGCATGGTAGAAGTGGAGTGCGCAAACGCAGCAGATACCCCAACATCTATACTCCCAGCTAAGTATTGGACTCTCCATTTTGATGGAGCTAAATGCCGTTATGGAGCGGGGGCAGGTATAATTCTTACTTCACCGAAGAGAAAGTCCTACCATTTGCCTTTAAGCTAAATTTTGAATGCACAAACAACGGCGCTGAGTACGAAGCCCTCCTCCTTGGCCTCACCTTAGCCAAAAGAATTGGTATTGATAACATCAGAGTCTTAGGAGACTCGCAATTAGTGACAAACCAGGTTTCTGAAGTATACGAAACCAAAGCCGAACACTTGCAGCTTTACAAAAAAGCCGTATTAGATTTAAGCAAGGCGTTTAACTTCATATCCATTGAAGCAATCCCGCGAGAGAAAAATCTTCTCGCCGATTCAATAGCAACTTCAGCATCGCGTTTTACTCCAAGCAATGAGTTAGAAGATACCCATTTCACGGTGTCCATTCGTGATGAATCATTGATAAAAACAATGACAAATCCCCTTTCAAGCGGAAGTGAATCTACCATCCTAGACCATGTTGATAGTGACATGGCCACTTTGGATTACTTAAACACCTATGCAGCACTACATCTCTCCTATCATATGCTAGATTTGTCCTTGATTCCACATTCGTCTTCCTATTTCGGAAATCCCATGATGGATCTCCCCTCACAAATGGAACCTAGCATATACGCAATAGAAAATGGGGATGATTTGGATTTGCCTCGGCACCCACGAGTTTGAAGAGGGTAACGCCTCTTTAATTGAGGAAACAATCGATGTCAACATCGGGACAGATGATGAACCAAAAATCTTGAAATTAGGATCATCCTTAACCCCAGAAGAAGTAGAGATACACACTCGGATCCTCAAAGAACATCAGAAGGCATTTGCATTTAATTATAAGGAGATGACAGGAGTCACACCCCACATTGCGGTGCACAACCTCGTCACTAAATCAGATGCAAAGCCAGTTAAACAAAAATCAAGACCCATGAAGCCCAAGGTAGCTCTCATGGTAAAGGAGGAAGTAATAAAACTCCTCCAAGTAGGATTTATCAAGCCAGTCGACTACTCCCAATGGGTATCGAACATCGTTCCCGTTCTCAAGAAGAATGGAAAGATACGCATCTGCATAGATTTCGAGACATCAACAAAGCATGTCCTAAGGACGACTTCCCGTTACCATCTATCGATGTCATTGTTGATGCAACAGCTGGATTTGAACTTTTGTCTCTCATGGATGGATTCTCGGGATACAATCAAATCAAAATATCTGAGCAAGATCAAGCTAAAACTACATTTATAACTCCTTGGGGAACCTATTGCTACGTTGTTATGCCATTCGGTCTCAAAATGCTTGGTGCTACATACCAGTGAGCTATGACATATATATTCCATGATTTAATTCATAAAATCATGGAATCCTACGTAGATGACTTGTTGGCTAAGGCCAAGAAGCGTTGTGACCATCCAGAAGTACTCCGCGTCATTCTTTCACGCCTAATAGAATACGGAGTCACACTAAATCCAGAAAAATGCGTCTTTGGCGTAACAGGAGGAAAGCTCCTAGGTTACATCATATCGTCACGAGGGATAGATGTTGATCCAACCAAAATTTGGGCTGTCCTCGAAATGGTCCCACCTTCGAATGAATCTGGAATCAGGTCATTTCTCGGAAAGTTGGGTGCAATACGAAGATTCATCCCAGACTTGAGCTTCGTCGTTCATCCAATCAACAATTTACTCAAGAAAGACTATAGCATTGATTGGACCGAAGACTGCAATGAAGCCTTTGATGCAGTTAAGCGTTTCCTGTTGTCACCACCTACGCTAATGCCACCTAAGCTAGATCACCCGTTAATTCTATATTCACGAGCTACCAATGTCTCATTAGCTTGTATGTTGGCCCAAGAGGACGATGACAAAGAGAACGTGTGATTTATTTCATTAGTCGAACGTTACTTGACTATGAAACACGTTATACACAGGCAGAACGAGAATGCCTTGCCATAGTCTTTGCTACTAAACGCTTAAGACACTATATCGTTGAATCAAGAAATGAGGGTCATGGTAAAAACGGACCACTTACGAACTTTCCTCACACAAGGGTCATTGTCTAAAAAGGCTGGACGTTTTATAACCTTAATGGGAGAATTTGAATTAACGTTTGTAAATCAGAAGTCAGTTAAGGGACAAATCATTGTGGATTGGTTAGCTGATAACCCATTAGATGGAGGTGATCTAGTAGATTTAGATTTTCAGATGAGTGCGTATACTACATGAAACCCGACCTTCTATCTCGAGTGTCACACAGTACTGCTGATATCATTAATTATATCATGGACCATACATACCCGAGAAGGAGTTTACCATGCAACAAAGAAGGCGGTTACGTATTATCGTAGCCAAGTACGTCATTATAGAGCAAGTGCTCTATCGAAAAGCATTCGATGGAATGCTCTAAGATGTGTCGACACGAGAAGAATCAAGAAGATTCTCATGAATCCCATGAGTGGAATATGTGGAGGCCACTTCGGTGGCCATGCCACCGCTCGAAAAATACATCGAATGGGCTATTTTTGGCCCACTCTAGAACATGATGTGATAGAGTTTGTACGCGAGTGTCATAAGTGCGAGAATTCTCCCATGAGATTCATATGCCGGCACAAGCTCTGCAACCAATCGCTACTCCATGGCCCTTTTCTACATGGGGCCTGGATTTGATAGGGAAATTCTCTCCCTCGTCTACAGATGGCCACAATTTTATAATCACGGCCACTGAATATTTCACCAAATGGGTAGAGGCTATGCCTCTTACTACTGTACCTGGTTCTGTAATCGCCAAGTTCATTTTAAACCAAATCATTTGCAGATACGGTATCCCACAAATCATTATCTCCGATAATGGAACTTCTTTTAAGAATGAAGAGGTTCGCGAACTATGCAACAAATTTAAGATAAGCCATCATACGGCTTCCTTGTATTACCCTCAAGCCAACGGACAGGCTGAAGCGACAAACAAGACACTGAAAGCCATTCTTCTTAAAACTGTGAAAGAAAACAAACGAGATTGGCATTTGAAGTTATATCCGGCCTTGTGGGCCCACCGAACCTCAATAAGAACACCCACGGGAGCAACGCCTTTTTCACTAGTATTCGGGGGAGGCGGTTCCACTCGAGGTTGAAATACCCGGTCTCGCATTTCATTGAGGGATTACGGATGAAGGCGCTTACGAGAGAAGCACGTCTTTCTCAACTAGAAAGCCTAGATGAAACTAGGTTAGATCTTTGAACAATGACATAGAATCTATGTTGACCGGATGTGCCGGCAGTACAACAAGAAGGTCTATGAACGCGACATATACGAAGGGGATCTAGTTCTAAGACTAGACAGCCGGATCGACAAGAAGACCGGCGAAGGAAGGAAATTCCGGCCCAAATGGTTGGGCCCATACCGAGTCATGAAGGACTATGGAAATGGTGCATACCTCTTATGTACGCTAGAAGGTGAGGAATTTGGTGAAACAGTCAATTCCCTTCACCTCAAGCGGTTCTACGCATAAGCGGCTAGCACTACTTATATATATTTACATTGCATCTTCATATAGATTAAGATCATTTTGTCCACCTGTTTCTTACATAAATGGTGATCAAGGAATCTATTCTCAAAGCAATTCATAGCAAACTCATGATGTTGTTGGCATAAACTCTTTAATCATACCTCTCCATTTTCATGATATCATCAAATTATCTCAGAATCTTTTATCAAATAAAGTCAGACATGACAAAGTCTTAACGGTAACCATACCAAGATCTGCAAGTTTATTCTCGCTTTGATTTCTTCTTAGGGCGGTGTCTTACCTATAGTGCATTACAGAAGCTTCATGGTGTCACATCTATCCCATATGTATATCTCTTTGGAAATAAACGCATACGACATTTTACTCAAATAAACAAGTCAAAAAGTGATTAAGCAGAAAATTTTAATTTTACACATTTCCTTGCCCCTGACCTTCGGTGATGAGCTTGCGTCTCTTACTAGTGACGTAGGGTTGGGAAGGGATGGAAATGCCCTTACTCGCCTATACCTTGCCCACGGTGATAAACCCACGCTTCTTACTAGTAGCATGGGGCAAAGTGTAGGGGGTCCTCTTGACAAATAAATGCAAATGATCATATGAAAACAATTCAAAACTTTGAAACTTTGAGTCAAAAACAAATGAATCAGATGTTCAAAATTCCAAGAGAGTTAAAATCCTAAAAAACCAGATTTTGTCTACTATGTGGCCATCTACGGATCTAAGTCTAGATAAACCGCAAAGTAAGTTGCATTCTAAACTATGAAGTCACTCGGGTAGAGTAAGCTTGTAGCTTCCAATTTGGTTCCACTAAAGCTTTGTCTGTCTTTCATCACTATCATTTCAGCTACACCTCATAACTTGTGCCCTTTCTAGCTCTCGGTGATGAGCCCTCGCATCTTACTAGTTGCGTGGAGTTAGGAGTGGGGCAAGTTAATCTGTTCATCATACTAGTTATATTCATCACTTTGCAAAACAAACATGAGATATCAAAAATTGCTTACGGAAGCTAAGATTCAAAATCACATTATATCTACATATATCAGCATCATGAAATACACAAAAGGAAACAAACATTTGCATCATTTGTTCTCCATTGCATACATTCTAAAAAGCATATAAACATACATCGTAGTATACACAAAGAAACTGGAAATAGAAAGGAAACCATGAGTGCCAAGATTTTGATCCAAAACGAATGCATATATATAAATGATCAACGTTTATATACAATGCCATCATGCACTAAGCATGGTCAAAATGCTCAAAGAGCCCGTGATATACAAAGAATATATAATACAAAATACACGAGAGCCAAGTGGCCTCTCAATCCCTACGCGACCCCTCCGAAGGTGCACGCCCGCCTAGGACTCGGCTCGCGGCGCTCTGAATGTACGGGAGGCTCGGGATCCGAGGAGCAGCGCGGTCTCTCGTGAGAACGGCTCCTCATAAGATGCTCAGCCATCCTATAGCCCGCTAGCTCGGTGCGAAGGGTCGATACCATCCTGGCCACATGCCAGACTGGAGCAAAAACGTCGGTATGCCTACCAGCTGCTGAAGGCTCCCCAGCATCTACGGACAGCTCTGCATGCGTCCTATCCATGGGGATCATCAGGGAATCGGTACATACCCTGCGGATCAAATCCCGCCACTCATCAACAGTCTCTGCAAACAAAGGAGAAAATGAATTAGAAACTAAGCAAGAACTAAAAGATACAAAATAGCAACTAAGGAGAGCCTACAAATAAACATTAAAAGGGAGAAAGGGTAACTTACTCGGATCACCGAGGCCTCAGGATGGAGTCGGCTTTGGGGCGGCTGCTGCCGCGGATGCATTTGCTGCTGGCGAGGGCTGCTCTGTGGCGGGAGCAACATGTCGCCCTGCAACGGACTCATCCTCTCCACCATGGCCCTAGGAGAGGGCTCCTCGAAACTAGAGTATCCCTCTCTGTGCTCTGCTCGGCCCTCTCTACTGCGCATAATGTCCTGAGTGTCATGCCACTCAGGATCGCTGTCCTCGGTCTCCTCCTCTGTCCCTCCCTCTGTGAACTCCTCAGACTCGGAGTCGATATCAATAGGGTCATCGCTGCTATGAGCAGGACCCATAGCAATCTGAAGCAAAGGTGCCCGAGGCGCACCGGCTCTCCCTCTAGCATGAACTATCCTCCTGGCTGCAATAGGAATGCCAGGAGTAATCTTGCATCGACCTCGGCCTCTAGGCCCCCTGCGGCCTCGCGAACTGATCTGTAATGGGCGCCCTTGGGGAAGCATACCCGTGTATGGTAGGCCAAGCTGCTTTGAGGAACTCGGCCAAAGGGTGCCTCCACTCGTCCCACTCGATCGATAAGCTGCCTGTGGTGGAGCAGGAGATCAAGGTAAGAGTCTCCTCGCCCCATATGCCCGCCATGGTCTGATACGGTGTCGCCTCCATGTCGGCAGTAGTCAGGGAGGCAACTGGCTGATGAGGTGCTCTAAGCACCGACATGTCTATCCATCTGGCTGCCCTAACAGCTCCAGGATCTGCCACCTCCACACCCCTGCCATAAGGGATGAAATGCTCATAAACCCAACTCATGACTAGAGTCGGGTGGCTCGATATTGTCCTGTGTAAACGGACCACCTGTATAGATCATGGTAGGTGGTCCCAAGAATGTCTGCTCCCCAAGCGTATATCCGGCCGTGCCCCTCTATCTGTGTAATAATGGGGGCCCAGTATAACAATGTGTCCCCTCCCTTGTCCCCGATCAATCTCGAGGCAAGGATCCCCATGATGGCTTGTCGAAATACGGGGATGGGCAAAGAAGGAATGGATCGAACTCTCACCCCCTTCTTCAACCCCGTGGAGATGGCTGCATCTCCCATATAAGTCGCCCCTTATGTGTAATCTGTGCCCGTGAGCTGCTTTGTCTCAAAGTGAGTCGCCTCCCGATGATCGGGACCCCAGAATGCGGTAGGCGTCCTCGATGTAATGGTCCACTCGCCACGGACCACAGCGCAATCGGAAGGTGTTCGATCTGCATCCCGGTAAGAAAATAAGTCACAAAGGATGTGACTAGATGGTGCAACATGGGGCACGCGCGATATATGCGATATACCAGCCCTACGAAGTGTGTCCTCCTCGTCTGTGAGAGGGCATCTAGTACCCACAGAGAGCCGATCACACTCTCTCTCTCTCTGCTCCATCGGATGTACTCCTCTCTCACTGCATACACCCAAAAACACACAAAACAAAGTAAGTTAGCATCCAGGCAATGCTGAGAAAGTCATAAAAACACGTAGAAATGCTAAAAATACAAACACAATCTCAAAAACAAGTTCTTTTTGCATTACATGCAAAAACCGCCGCCTACTGAGCGGGGAGGCGGTTTTGTAACCGCCACCTTAAAGGTGGTGGTCGTGTACCGCCACCACTGAACAGGGGCGGCGGTCATGTAACATGTAACCGCCCCTGGCCGGGCGGCGGTCGTGGTCGAAAACCCACGCGGGTTTTAACCTAAAAAGGCCTAAAAGTGCAAAAACGGCCTTTTAACCTAAAAAAAGAACCTACCCAGTAGGCGCCCCCTAGGTGGACCTGTTAACACTAGCATTTTCAAAAATACCCCCATTGCAAAGAATTTAGCATTTCAAATTTAAGGGGGAAAAACAATAAGCGAAGAAAACTAACTTTGTGATGTTTGAGGTCGATGTTCGCGCACGTGGAGGCATGATCACGATCTCGCTGTGACGTTTGACTCTACTCACGCAAGAAACCATCACCGTGGGTCCCAGAGCTCAAAATCAATCAAATCGACTCACGCAAATGAATAGGAAAATGGGCCCACTTTCATATATATAGCACTCTGTTTTGTTTTAAAATGACTTTTCACAGGTTTGGAGCGCTGATGGAGGTAAGTTCTATCCCCGCACAAATAGTACGTTCTCATTCCTGTTATTCTTAGTGTTTATTTTTGAACTATTGTTTCTATCTGTACTTTAGTTTTCTTTTTATTTTTCAGAGGTAGCGGGAATTTTGGATGGCGTCATTTCAACACACGGACGTGTCGGGTATAACTTCTAACTTCCCATTTGGGACTGCCATACTCGGACCCACCGTTTACGCCTCTTCATGGCTAAAGCGCTTCTCGAGGAAATATATACGTACCCAAAATTGTAAGGTCTTGTACTCTTTGCGAGAAACAGTGTAACAAGTGCCCTGATGATGATACGAGTCTCCTCGCAAGGTGTTCGGGATCGAAAAAGCTCTCGAGTGTGCGTTAACATCCCGCATGCCCCGCTTAGCCCCCGCATCCTTTGTTTTCCTTTTTCCTCTCTTTTCTTGGCCTTTTGCTCTTCAGTGATGAAACCGCCGCCCTGCATAGGCGGCGGTCTCGTGACCGCCGCCCTGATCAGGGCGGCGGTCCTGTAACGCCGCCCTGCTCAGAGCGGCGGTCCTTTACGCATTTTCCAGAAAGCGTTTTAACGTGACTCACGTAAAAATCAACGTTTCACTCAGCTTTCCTTGCCGACTTAGGCTTGCATTTATGTTTTTGGTCCCTGGAATAGTGTTTGGCCATTGTTTTATTGTTTTAGAGTTCGGTTTGGTTTTGATCTTTGGGTGAATGAAAAGCTATAAATAAATGGTTTGTCTGCACAAGCAAATGGTCTGCCCCTCATTCACTTTCATGCTCGATTTTCATAGTTCGAGTCTTTTTTATTGTTTAGAAGCCATAGTTTTAATTCCTTGCATGCTTAGTTAGCATTGTCAAATTTGTTGGTAAGCCACATACCCATCTTGTGCGGGCGATCTTGTTATTTCACCCAATCCATTGGAGTAGAATAGCTTAGGAAGCCATTAAAGTTGCAGGTTTTGCTCTTCAAAGCAGGATAGTTTCGGAGTTACGGACGCTTTATGTTGCATGACTCATGATAAATCCCATTAGGAATTGCATAAGCCAAGCTCTGTACTCTTGCGCTATCCCTCTCCTACTCGCATTATATTGATCTGCATTTTTGAGCTGCCTTTGTCCCAATATCTACTACTTGTTGATGCTAGCATTACACGCTTTTACGGATTCACGTGAATACGAAAGAAGCGAGGAGATCTGCTTGAGGGGACAAGATCACACACACCATCGGATTCGCCAGCATTACTGCGGAATCCGGGTTCTAGCTTTCAAAGTTCTAGTTAGAATCATATCAAATAGAGTAGATAATTGCTTCATTTGAGTAAATTCTATTCTCGATATTGCCGGGAATTTGTGAGGATTGATAGTTTAGAAACTATGATTCACTCCTCACTTACGAGGTAGGATCGAGAATCTTGCGAGATAGATTAGATGAGCTATTTTATTTGTTTAGAATAAATCTACAAATTACGGGCAAATAACTACACTCGGTTATCTTGTTTGTTTTAAATTGTTATTTAGTTGTTATTTCTAGATACGTTTAAATAGCTGCTTTTCTTAAATTCTTAGAAAGTCTCATAGAAAAATAGAAGTTATATATGTTTTAGATTTATTCCACGTAGTTTAAATTTACTTTTTTCTGATTAGATTTACATTTTGTTTTGTATGACAATCACGGGACCTAGGGAGCCCAGAGAATACGTATTTGAGCCAATCGTGCCTCAACCCAACCTCGTCACAGCAATAGTTGACATAGACCAGAACCTTAGAATACAAGTCTTCCAAACAACAACAGATTTGGTGATCGGCTCTCGGTTGAGAGGATTAAATATAGAAGACGACCAAGCACACACGTTTTGGTCAAATCAAGCCGAACTACTGATTACCCTAGGCAAACATTCACATGATTTGTAGAAGGGTTCGAAAGAGAACAAACCTTTGGTTGTGATCCTTTGGTCCCCATGACCGGATGCGGAGACACTCTCAGAGACATAGATACTAGTTTAAGAA
Source organism: Taxus wallichiana var. yunnanensis (assembly GCA_018340775.1). NCBI lineage: Eukaryota > Viridiplantae > Streptophyta > Pinopsida > Cupressales > Taxaceae > Taxus > Taxus wallichiana. The sequence goes on along the minus strand of CM031234.1, from coordinate 365,994,644 downwards.
TCCAGGTTGCACGAAGCACTGTGAGGTATTCGAGAAAATCACACGAGTTATTGAGTCTAAACATAGAAAGTGAGAAAGCGTATGATTCTTTGGATACTAGGGATTAGGACTTGATTTCGTACATGACCATAGCGGGACCACAACAACCAGAGTCTACGGTTGTGATCCACAAATCCCATGACCTAATGAATCCATAAGTCGATCGGATATAGACTTTGGCCTACACACACTAGTATTCGATCCACTCCACTTCCACCCATCATCATGAACAACTATCCTTACTAGATATAGCGGCTAACAAAGCTAGAGAGTGGACTAGGCAGGAGAATCATCCAGTAGAGTCGATTGTATTCATTACCCACCATATGACCTTTATACGGAGATATACGAAACTATCCCAGGTCATTTTCCACGTATTCCACAACCCATAGATCGAATCACGCCAGAACTCGATATTGATTGGAGCCTTCGAGCAGTCATCCTTGTTGATCGATCTATCACACCGATCCAAGTTAGAAGGGCCTTCTTTGCCTTAGATTCACAAATTCCATTAGTGCGTGTCGAAGACATTAGATTGCCTAACTAGTTCGTTTGCATCCCACGCATATTCCATTTGTTTATCTATGGTTGAGGGGAAGGTATTTCCTTTGGCTCTTGTGGAGGGGACTTGGGTTTGGAAGGGAAAAGGGAAGAGGAAATGAGATGAGATGGAAGAGTAGGGGATGGAGAAGGAATTCAACACTTGGGGCAGAAGATGGGAAGCTAGACTCATGAAACTTCCGTGATGATGTTGATCGAGGAAGAGGAAAGGAAAAGCTATGAGGTGGTGGACTTACCCATTGACAAGGTTGTCTGGCACCAAGCTCGTAGGACTCTATCTCCTCAGTCCATTGCACAAGTTGGGGAAACATCTCAACCATGAAGTCAAGCTTCTCCCGGGAAGTAATGTCTTGGAAAAGGGCCTTCCCATGGATAAGGTTCCCCACAACCAATCCTCGAATGATTTCATTTGAGTTGTAGCCACTGATCGCACCATGCTAGCCTCCATTCTTTGGATATTCTCTATCAAACTAGCATTCTCCATATAGTTGTTACCATTATATGCGTACCCTTGTTCTTGATAAGCTCCATGTCCAAACTGGTTTTGACCTTCTATGGGTAAGCATAATGGTTCTGGATCTAATCATAATGTTGATCTAGAGGAGTTGGGAAATACATTGGAGGAGGAATGCATTGTTGTTGCTGCAAGTGTGAGTTCCAAGAGGGAAATGAAGTCATGATTGCACAACTTCATGGAATGGGAGAAAATGAAAGATGTGGAAATAATGGGTGGAAATAGATGGGAAAAGGTCCGCCACACGAGAGAATGGGTTGTTGACCAGATGGAGTCACCAGATGTGCTTGAAAGTGCCTCCAAAGGCTAAGATATTCACCAAGAGCACATCAAACCTGATGAAGTGAAGTGGTAAGGTGCTTCAGACTTGTCCTACTGGGTATGCCAAAACTATTGATGCAAAATCATAGCACCCTCGAATGGCCTCATATCTGAGTGGGGCATCCGATGTGATCTACATAACATGGGACCATCTCTCAAGCTGTGGGACTTGCGAACTTGAGATGGACCTTTGGAGAAAGCCATCTCTTGCTCCTAAACTACCTGCCATAAGCTATTCTAATGCAAGAAAACTATCTAATCCTAATCTAACCTTCCAAGGGACTAGGGGAGAGAGTGCATGAAAATAAATCCTACACTAAAATGGTGATACACCAGAGAAGGAGGTTGCTGGTCACAATCTCAGCTGCTTGAAATGGAGAGAGGTGAGCAATGGAGAGGATGGACAAGATGCATCATAGACCAAAGATAGAGTTCACATAGAACACCACTTCAAACCCATTAAACACGGCTCTCAAAACCTACAATAGACATCAGAAATATGCACAGTATACCCTGTAATGATGAGAGGAAAGAAGAGACAATAAAATAAGGATGGACAAAATGCATCACAAAATAGATTTTATTGCTCCATGAGTTCACACAGTACATCATCAGTGGGAAAGAGGTAAAAATGCCATTATAGAGCCATGAGAGGAGGCTTAAGCTCCACATTCGACCCTAGGGAAGAAAGAGAGAGGGGGAAGGAGAGAAAAGATGACCAACCTCTAGAAATATGCCCCTCCTTTACAATATATAGAAGAAAGAGAAGGAGAGAGGGAATAATTCAAACCCTGCTCCAACCACCCCTAAAAATCATTGAATCCACCTACTATAACCACCCCGTGAAAGCATTAAAATCCACCTGCAACAATGATGGGCTTCACTGTAAAACCCATGCCTCCATGTGTTGTTCCTTGTTAGGAAAGAAAGGAGCCCATTATTCATCATGGTGATAGGTGAGACACTTGACATCCTCAAAATGGTGAACCAGATCATTAATGGTGGTAGGTGAGAAGTCGGTGCCAAGAGCTTTCAAAACATCCTTCTCACCTTAATCGACCTTCCAAATCAAAAGATATGACCATCTAAAGGCACTTTGGGTTTGGAGTCTACTCGCCCATATCCACATGATGGCCCCATGCATTCTTAAGATTTTTTTGCCTCCTTTCACTCCTGAAGTGGCGCCGAACTGACACATGGCATCATCTTGGCCTACTCTATTTCCTTTATATTCTACCTAAGACCCTTTTGTTGGTGGAGACATTATGCCTAACTTGAGACATGTGGAGGCCTAGCGCATGTTTGGGAATTTCTTTTTAGATTCACCCCCTGAAAGAGCGCCGAAGGGACACATGGGGCTTTCCATTGGTTCTCCTTTCCTTAGCCAATTCAATGGCCAGTTTTTCCCCCATTTTTTTACTCGACCACGTGGCGAGGCCCGTGCTCATTTGAGAATATTTCTTTGGGTCGTTCCTTTGAAGTTACACTAATGAGGCACGTGGAAGCTCCACACACATTTGGAGACCCTGTTTGACTCGACCTTTGGAGGTGCGCCGTTGAGACACGTGGCGGGATGGCACTTGTTGGGATCACCTTTTAGGCTTGACCTTTTGCGAGATGCACCGATTGGATGTGTGGAGGCTTCCACCACCCTTTTATACTTAGCTGATTAAATGGCCAACTTTGTCCCTTTTTGGACATTGGACATGTGGAGGGCCAGTGTTAGTTTAGGATCTTTCCTTGGGTCGCACCTTTGAAAATGCATTGATGAGTCACGTAGCACCTTCCACACTCGCTGCTCTACCTTCCTCATGTTCTGCCTAAGTCCCTTCTATTTGACGAAGGCTTTATGTCTAACCGGGACACATGGAGGCTTCCCGCTCATTTGGAGACCCTATTTGGACTTGACTTTGGAGGTGCACCGATTGGACACATGGAGGCTTCCACTGCCCCTAAGAGTTTTCAACTTTTGGCTCTTTCTCCTTTTCAGACTTGGGACACGTGGAAGCTTCGCACTCATTTAGGGACTTTCCCTTGGGTCTCACTTTTGAAGTTGCGTTGATGAGGCACGTGGAGGCTTCCGCCAACCCTCTTATACTTAGTCAATTAAACAACCAACTCTATCCCTTTTCCACCCATTTAGGAGCAACTCATCGGACCTTAGACATGTGGAAGCTCCACGAACATTTAGAGACCCTGTTTAGACCTGACCTCTAGAGGTGCGCCGTTGAGACACGTGGTGGGATGGCACTTGTTGGGGACCACCTTTTGGGCTTGACCTTTGTAGATGTGTTGATTGGACGTGTGGAGGCTTCCGCTGACCCTGTTATACCTTAGAAAATGCAGGCCTGCTCCTCTTTCTCTATGTTCTTTCCTGTTGAGCCTTTGGACTCTTTTAACATCATTGGCCTCCTTGCTGACCTTGTTTGGACTCCATTGTCAAGTCTTCCTACCCCTTCATTATTGGATTTGAAATGTGGGCTCACATGGTGAAGTGAACCTTCAATTTTATTCTGCATGGGGTCATGTTTGATCAATTTTGTAAAGGGGGAATTGGGATAACATGTGCTTATTTTGAAACAATAGTTTTCTCAAAAGCATTGAATAATATTAAATTTTTCATGAACCACTTTTTGATTCTCAAAAGCTTAGGTGTAATGAAATCATCAATGTTATACCTTTCCTTTTGGTACCAATCAATAAAAGGGAGAGGAGCATGTTGGATGGAATTTATAAATTCAGGTTCATACATGTCTGATCCATCATCTATCATACCTTTTAGGTACCTGATATAACTGAAAATTCTGAATTTTTTGGAGAGTCATCCTCTCGAAGAATCTTTTCCTGACTTCAAAGTCATCATCATAGTCATCTCAATTATCTCCAATAGTTGGAACATGGGAATATGAGTTTGGCAGCTAAAGACTTCAATTGATGAAGTTTTTCTATCAAATGATGTCCTCTCATGGAAAGGATGCATATTAAATGGATCAATTGTTCTCTCAACATTTTGAGCATCAATATTTGACGTGTAAATGTAGTTTCCTAGTGATAAGGGCAATTGGATTCCCTAAAAAATTCTTATCTATACAAGTCTTGTAAGGATGTCCATTATCTACATATTTTAATAAAGATGAACTTATGACTACTGAAGTAAATTGGAAGTTTGTATGGGATTTCTCTTAATCTGCAGCTCGATATAGGAGAATATTTGGATTTGAATGGGAAAATTTCCAAACTTAGTTATTAATTATTTTTCTTCATGAGGTGTTTTTTTGTGGTAGATCCTTCTAATAACCTGATTATGAACATGGTAAATACATCATTTACCCTTCTAAAATGACTCTTATTATTGTTAAGAGTTAACTGGGTGTAACATTCATAGATGGGTTGAGAGAGGTTTTATCTTCCTTGATTTGAAAGGCCAACCCAAATTATATATCTTGTGATGGTATACATCGATAGGAAGTCATATAAAATGACTTAGTGTTATGTACTTGAGTGAGTTGTTTGGTTAAATTTTCACATATTATTTCCCCAACTCAAATCTTGTTTTCCTCACATATCAAGTTGATAAAAATACTCATCCAATCATGAAATTCTCTCATGGATGGAAGACCCATTACTCTAGCCAGTAGAGTAATGATATCAGACAACTCTTTAATGAAATCATTCCTATACAAAGTCTTAGCCAACTTAGATATTCCTTTCTTCTTATTTTTTAGCTAAGACTTAGAAATCATGGTTTGGTACTTATTTGGTGTTAAATCAAACTCTTGTTGTGTTGTTTCAAGAGATAATACCTTAGCACCTACAACATGAGTGATTAATATGGCTAGGATTAATATGATAGACATCAAACTAAGTGATAACTTTTCCCTCAACTACTTAGTTTGGGTATCGAAAACATGAAGCACATGCCATATTGTGTCATCACAATAAACATAAATAGGAAAATACACCTACATGTGCTATACCATTTTTGAAAATATAATCATCCAAAATAATCCTTTTTCATCTTCCATTCTGCTGCAAAATTCATTCAAGTCCATGTGTTTTACATTGTTGTCTCTAATTTGAGGACAATTTTTTCTAGGTAAGAGATAGGCTCGTATCTAACATATTGAAACTTCATTTTGATGGCTATAATCAATGAGGAAAATATGAACACAAGGATAGGAAAGTAGAGGTTTTTGGCTGTACAATTGTAATTGAAAGCTCAAAAGGAAGCATGCTTTAAACCATGGAAAGAAGGAAGGGAAAAACTCACCCATAAGATGAAAATGAAGATCTCCATAAGATGGTTCCACTAAAGTTTTTAATTTGGGAAGAGAATAGCTGGACAAAGGGTAAAATAATGGCTAGGAGATGTGTGAAAATATAAGGGGAATAGAAAAGGCTCAGTGGGCATGATTGGTAAATAAGTTTAAATAGATGATTCATGGGTTTATATAGTGAATTGTGAGTTTAAATTCCCATGGAAATGCCAAATTAAAACTTCCCCATTTCTTATTGACACCGACAAAGAGCCATGGAACCATTATATGTGTTCCATTCAAGCCGATATAGTTGAGGGAGTTCTATGTTAAATTTATTCAACGAAGTGGGGGTTTGGGGGAACAACAGATTTGTTTCGTTGGTTCCACATGGGGCTGAATCAATTAGATAATACCCAACTCAAAGAAAATCAGCGAACACAAGGATGCATGGAGTATGGGGAACTCAGAATTGTTTTTTTGGTTCCTCACATGGGGCTAAATCATCTAGATAACACCCAATTTGAGTGTTAAAATTGGTAAATCTTCCCAAACATGGAACTTGAGCAACAAATGAATTATTCTTCTTATTCCATAAAAATCCTACTTTACCGATAGACCCCAAAATTTAACAAAAGTGAATAAGTCCCATAAGATGGAATTTGCAAAAGAGACAGGTTGATTTTCATGACCAAAATTTTTAACTCTTGAATTCAAAATTTTTAGTTACTGATATCATGACAACATGATACCAATTCAAAACTAGACAACAAGCACACGTCTTCTTAAGTAAAGGAAGAGGGATTTCAATTGGTATAATTGCAGACAACTTAGTTAGAATTTTGGCTAAACTTATATCTGGTAGAGACTGGTAGGCATCATGAGAAAGTAAACAAGACTTGTTAAGAGTAGTTGACATTTCAACCCGCATGTGGGAACAAAAGGAGGAATTTAACTAGTTGGATTTTTAGTGCATGAGCTAAACAAAAATGCAAAAAGTAGTATATTCTACATTAAATACATTCATATACCAAAAAAGTAGTATATTTTATAGATGATGGATATGATTATTATCTCATGAACACTTTACATAGTTAATTTCATCAAAACCCTACACCACATTTGATGATACATATAAGTTGGGTACCTATCTCACAATAATTAAAGAGATGTTGAGTGTTAACCCTAGAATTCCAAAAAAAAAAAGTGTACACTTACACAGCACCATATAAAAATCCTATATTGTTACATGATGGAGTTATTCTTCAATCAGAAGGTGAAACAAAAAAATAACCCTAAAAGATACCATTATTTTTTATATCTAGACATTGCGAAGGCCTAACTAATTAGACATCATGATATGATAGAAACTAATTTTCTACCATTGTGCATTTCAGGCATTAACACAACCAATCAAAGGATAGTTCTAGTCCACACCAATTGTGTGAGACAATGAAACACAAGCATAGACATTTTTAAGGAAATCATGTCCAGTGAAGCCAAAAGGATAGAAGAAACTTAATAATAATAATATTTCCCAAGACAAATAGGAATATATCAAGACTGAAATGAATCTAAGGCTCCCAAAATGGTTTATCAAACTCAATTTTGGGAAACTCCAAGTAAGTAGAGACAAAATATGCACAATTACACTCTAGGACATGGGAAACAAACTATATACACCCAAATAATGGGAATGGTATACATGGAAATCTATCAATAAAGCTTGGGCATATGCTATAAAGTTAAAGGATGAAGAAATGATAAATTTTCCACTTCTCCTCACTCCTTGATGATAAAAACTTAATGGGAGAATGTAACACAAAACATATTGTGTGAAATGTTGGCCAAGCCTTGAAGGAGGATAAAATATATGTGAAATGTGTTTCCCACCTTTTTTTGGTTGTCATTGATGTCTATATGGTGTCCATGTGCTTCTTTGTTATGGAAGTGGTGTGTCTAGGGAGTCATAGAGTGTTGGTTTCTTGTTAGTCCATGCTGAGTCAAATTGATGTTTTAAGTACATGGGAGTCATGTGAGTCTCTTTGGTTTCAAGTTAAATATTAAAATACTTCTATAAGGTTTATCTCATGTGGATGGACTCATTCTAAGGCTCAGAAAGTAAAGAAACAAGTTTTGGAGCAAAATGCCACTTCTAACCAAAATTTCCTTGAGGAACCTAGTTGTTCTTGCATGCAAATGAGATTGGTTAGAGATTCACAAGAAAACCTATGGCTAAAAACACATGGAATGTGTATATTAATGTCTTTATATGTTCCATGTCAAATTTCATTAGATTCTATAATGGGGATTTTGAGTTATTCAAGTTTTTCTAAAACAACCTTCTTGAAAAATGCATTTTGAGCTTCCTAGATTCTTAGGTATCAAGAAAAATATGAAGGATTATTTGGAAAAATAATAGACTAATTTTTTTAGTAGACTCCAATCCTGAGGTAATGCAAAACATTTTAGATCAATTGGACTTGTTTTAAGAAAGTTATGAGTATTTCTTTGATAGGCTTCTTCTCCTTCTTGACATGTGTCTTGGTACATAATGTCTAAGTTGAGTTGTGCTTGATCTTTAATAAATTTTTTGAGTGCTAAAAGTGTCAGGGAACCTTTGAGATTCTCTTCATGCTCTGTTGGTGATAAGCATAAGGGTTCAAGGTGAGTTTCTCAAGTAAATCCTTTAGTTGTCTTGGAATGGCAACCCAACTCTCTCAAATCGAACAAGTATGAGTCTTATACAAGACCTCAATAGTAGTAAAATGTTTTAATAAGGACCCGGACATCCTTTACAAGTCATTTTAAGGTAATGGTTCAAGGAATGGTTGCTAAGTGAAAGCCAAGATGTGGACCAAGGTCTTTCATGTTGTCCTAAATATTGTGTCTACAAATTGTGCATTATGAAGTCATTGTCTTGAGGTGATTTCCTCCATTTATTGGTCTTAGTCAGCCTTGACATCATCTTAAGAGGCCAAAATAAATATCCTTATCAAAAATATGGATCACTTAGGAAAAATAATGAACTTTTTGGTCTATTGGTTTAGTGATAGAGTACTTGAATTTACATCTTTGTTCATTCATAGGTTTGTAAGCATGATATTCTTCATAGCAAAGTGAAAGCAAAAAATAGAAAATGGTGTGTAAGACTTGTGGAAAGGTTTATCATATTCTCCATGGATCTTCAAGTCATATTTTGTCTCATACTAAACACAATAAAGCCATTCATCCTCTTCAATCTGAATTATCAAGCAATATATCACTTTCTTTGGTTTTTGTGTGAAGATCTAGAAATGTATTTGTTGATTTCATGCATAGAAAATGTTGGAGGAAGTTAGAGAATCTATCTAAAAGTTCACAACATGTGGCTTTTAAAATTTCATAGAAAATTTGAAAGGCATGAGTTTATTTTGGCTCTGGGCTCAGACAAATCCCATTACCCCGATTTAGGGTTTTTAAAGTAATAATTTGATCGAATATATTGTTTCCTCCAACCAATATTTGTGTAACTTCAAAAAAATCATGTGAACATGCTAGAAATTGACTTCAAAAGTAATTATTATATTTATTTTAGTTTTGGTGGAGATATTTGTGATAGAAATCTTTAAAACCATGCATAGATGAGTATCCCTAAATGCAGTAAATGGGAATTTTCTTATTCTATGAGCCAATGTGTGAAAACAAGGATGTAATTTATTTGGATTTAAGATGAAAAGAGGTGAAATATGGATTGAATATTAACTCCATCATTTTAACAAGTGTTTTCTAGGTGAATACAAGAGTTCCCTCTATTACAATGGTCTGCATGCCGCTTGAGTTCAAACTTGCAATGTCAAACTATTTCTCCATGTTTGTGAGTGTATCTACTTTTTTTGTATGAGTGCATTAAAACCTACAAGATCCTAGAGAGCCACTGCAGAGTAAATAACATGGTGTATGCAAGCTTTAAGGAATGTCTTTGATTGAAACACAGGTATATTTTCCTAGTTCTCCCTGTCGTAAAAATAAACAAGTTTAGAACTATCCTCTCAAAGTTGGAAGAAAGAATAAGGGAGTTGAAGAGCATAAGTCTCCTTTGAATACATGAAACATATTCAAACTTCAAGAGGTCTATGAAAAGGTAATTTTTTTTGTAAGCAAGACTCTTTGATTGAATTGAATAGTGTCTACAAAGTGTTGAGAAAGGTATGAGTGAGACAAAGATATACTAAAGGGCAGGTGTGAAGATCTGATGAATACAAGAAGACTGTGAAATGAAGAAGAGACCTAATTTCTCAAGGACGATAATGCAAATCTAGTAATCATGAAGAGTGTGACATAACACATGTAATCAAGATCAAATTACAAGGTGTAAACTCAGGAAAACATGTGTATTGCAAATTTTGAAGTAAGGTGTCCATGATCTATTGATAAAGCAACATAGTCACTAAATGGTCATTTGATTGTTAATCTTGTTTGAGTAGGTACTTAGACTAAATCTAGTTGAGTGGGTGCTTGGAAAACTTCAAGTTGGTGCTTGAAAGAACATTTGAATTGGGTGCTTAATCAATTATAAATCAATATTCTAGAATTGGTGTTCTAAAAGGTTAATTTTAAAGTGGTTTTTTCCCTTTTTGGGTTTCCCATATAAAAAAATTGTGTCACTCTCTATTGTGTTTATTGTTTCAAGTTTCTCTTGAGCTCTTATTATAATCTGTTGGTTCATTTTTAGTAAGATAGAAAGTTTGAAAAAGGTCTTAATTGTGATAAGCACTGATTCACCCCCCACTCTCAAGACTTAAGATATCTAAAAAAGAAAAGTCATAATTTCAGTTAATCAATGTAACCAAGAAAGAAGAAGAGATACACATGACTACCTTATAGTGTGGGAGATCATATAGGGAAATATTTGAGAAATAGGAATAACTAGTTAATTTTCTACGCAAATCAAGCTTAGAAGAGTAGCTTAAGGCTATAATTTGGGGAGTCAAAAGAGGAGGAGATCCTCTTTGTTTATATAGGATGTGATCAAATAACAAGATAAGACAAATATTAGGAGGAAATTCATGTAATAGGGGAGGATCTTGTAGTTAAAAGTAGAGACTCAAAATGCATAGGTGATCTGAAAACCATCTTTCCTAATTCATTAGTACAAGAGACATCTAAAAATCCATGTCCTCCACCATCACCTCCCATGTAGGAAATTTCCTTGAAGATTTCATAAGATAACCAACTAAGTGTGAAACCACACAATGAAGAAGTCGAGGTAGAATTCATATAGTCTAATTTGCAAGAGGCTCCAATGCAATCAACTTAGACTAAAAATCATGGAGAAGAAATGTGACTAGAAGGGCATTGGAATGAGATACAATCTGAAGAAGATTATGAAAAAATAAGGAGAGAAAAATAAAAAATAAGAATGTGATGGAAAAAAACCCTACACAAGAAGTATGAAGAAGACAAGTTTACATAAGAGAAATAATCGGAGAAAAATGCAATGAGGAGAAAGATGTAGTTTCCATAAATGAGATGGCATACTATAAATCTAAAAAGGATGAAGAGGCATATGAGATCCAAAAATAATATTTTAAGCAATCCAAAGAACAAAGATTCGGAGGAAGAAAGGAGGAATATATAATGAAGGATAAGGTACAAAAAGAAAAAGATAGAAGAAGAAGAAAAGAAGGCTACAAAAGACAAGAAGTTCAAAGAGGCCCCAGACACAAGTGAAAGAATGGGATTGTATTGTGAAGGAGAAAGAGCTTGAAAATTTTGATGAAAAAAAGAATGGGATTTTTTTATGCGGATGATAGAGACTCCTATGATACAAACTTCAATTGTATAAATAAAGGAGAAACTAAAAGACAACACATTGGAAGTAGGAAGTGTAACTATGAACCATAAATAACACTATCAAAAGTTGTGGGAGGGGATACATAAACACTATAGTGGGGTGTACAAACCAAAACTAATACCAATAAATGAAAACTCATTCCACCCTCACACATGTGCACCATGGTCCTAAAAATTTCATATACACCCATATAAGTGACCACCAAAAATCATTGTTAATATTATCGATGTGGATATAGAGTATTTGTTATTACAAAACTAAAAAGATGGTGAAAACCTCCTATAAATAAATATCAATTTTCTCTACAATTAACACAACAAAAGGTTTGGATGTAAGAGCGAGGATGGCGACTAAGGGTAAAAACACGAAGACCGAAACAACAAATAGGTTTAGTGATGAGGAGCGTAGGTCTCATGGGGAGCATGTTTGGTAAGAAGGTGGATCCCTGGAGGGATTTGGGCTCCCGTGGAAGGTAGAGCATGTCACAGAGAAGGGCGTATTCTATGCCCTAACCCGCAACCTAGAAATTAAAATCTCAAGTCGGCAGCTGGGCATGTTCTGGGGGGTTTCAATGGAGTGACCACAGGAAATACAAGGGGCGGAGCTCATGGAGTGGGAATTTTAAACATAGGGTTTCATTCAAAGATTCCTGGGTGAAACCAAAGGCAATAATCTAGGAAATCAAGCGTATTTGGTTGATCTAGCTGAAGAAATTACATCATTGATCATTGAAGTTCAAGAGGTGGAGGAATATTATCAAAATCTATCTTGGGATGCCATAATAGGCCGCTTCAATGGCTTATGGCCTTCCTCTACATATTTGTATCAAGTGGATTTTTCAAAACTAGACAGATAAATGTGAAATTTTCCTTTGCTCCAGAGGTTTTTTTGTGGTTCACTTTAGAGAAGTGGAGGATTACCAGTGGTGCCTGGCTGATGGGCCATGGTTCTAGGGAAACACGGGTCTTTTTTTACTCCTTGGTTCCCAGAATTTGATCCCAATACTCTTTCAATTTCCAAAATGCTCTTTCAATTTACACAAGTAAGTAAAGAATAGGAAAAAGATATTGGTAATGACTTATTTCCATCCTTGGTTGGGAATGTTAAGAATATTATAGTGCTTCACATATTTATGTGATTACACCACGTGTAGAAATTAATGCTGGAATGTTTGGGTGAGACTTCTCAATCTTCCTCTGGTTTGGTACACATATTTATGTTGGAGAAAGATATTGGTAATGTCTTGAGGTAGGTTTTTAAATAAGTTTCAACAACTGGATAGAAATCATGTGAGAATTATTCTCCTTCTTGGTTGAGATTTTGTAGTTGAGTTAGTTTATATGTGGAAGTTGTATTTGTGAAACATATAGAAAATATAAGGGTTTGTGTTATCAAATTAATTTTTAAAATTTGGAAAGTTTTAGCACTCATAGCCAGTTGAGTTTTAATGAAAGATTATTCAAAATACAGATATTTTGGTGTATAAACGTGTGCAAAAAATCAGGTCATTGCTCATCAAGCCTCCTGTCTAGCAGAGAATAAGAAACTTGTTGGAAGAAGAAGAGTGGCATGTCTGGCAACTTGAATTTTGCATATCTTGGAATATTCATCCACACGAATCCGCTTGATTTTTCCAGTTCTGTAGAAGGATGGGGATATCCATTTGATCTAGATTTCTTGTGGATCCCAGTGGCTCTACATTCATATGATTTGACAGTGAGCTCTCCAACATTTTTAAGGAGGCATCCAAGTCTTCCTTATAATTCTAGTTTGAAAATAAGGCAGTTCCGAGCCCCAAATTCAAGTAACACTCAGTCATGAAAAGTGTGGAAAATTCTATGTTTGTTATGAGCAAATCATTCTTCAATGTTTGCTAATTTTTTAATTTTTCAATTTGGATACAATTTCGGTTTATAAAACGGAGCTATGTTTGATTCAGCCAAGGGATTATTTTTGTAGTTTGTTAGTTTTTGTTTAATAATTACATAAGGGCAAAAGGGATGATTTTTGGAATCCTCATTTCCTGTCATGATTAATTTTCTCGTGATTTTGAGAAAATATTTAATCATTGTGTCAATTTTATTTAAATTATGTGGATCCTTCGGATCAAAAGTGTATATTTTTTTATTCCCTATTGGTTCTGATGAGAAAATGAAAATTAATTTAGCTTAAATGGAGGAGAAGATTAAATACAATGTGGAAACCAGGTGATACCGGGAGGCGGGAGGCATCGGAGGTTGGAGGTCATTCTAGAAATTATTGCTGCATATCAGCTTTGGTGAATGCAGTAAGTGGCAAGAAGAAAAGAATATGAAAAATAGAAAAGGTTGAATGGGTAACATTGAGGACTTATTTCCATCCTTGGTTGGGAAATAGTTTGTATTTGGTTGTTTGGTTGAGTCTGTGAAAAATCATGAAGTGCACAAAGGAGTCTCATAGGTTTTGTAATCTCGATGGCTTATAGGCCAAAAGTGTTTGAAATATTTTGCTTCACATATTTATGTGTGTGGTATTTCTCCTTGGTTTTATAAATAATGGAGTTGAGGTCCCTTAACCCACCTTATCAATGAAAAAACACAATAAAAGGTTTACCTATGGTAATCATTATATATAAGGAAGAAGAAATTTGAGGACAATTTTTGTTCAAAACTTGTCATCAATAAAAAAACACAACAAAAGGTTTAAGTAATCATTATATATAAGGAAGAAGAAAATTGAGGACTAGTCAAAACTTTGAGTGAGAAAGTCTAGTTAATCGTGTGTTGGTTAGAAAAAATTTGGAACAATTGGAAATAAAAACATCTCATGCATAAACTAAGTAATCCATTGCTTTAGGTGAAAAGGAGAGAGGAAAAATTCATAATTTTGGTTTTGCAAGAAAACATAAAACTTATACAAAGCAAGTCATAGACAAGCCAAGAAAATCACCTTTAAGCTACTTGATTAGAATGCATAATATAGATAATAATAATGACTGCCAAGGAGAGAGACAAAGTACTAATAATTTGCATGCACATGTAGTCACTACAACTAAAAATCAAGAAGTGGAGAAATCATTGCAAATATATATTTAATCCAAAATAATTTGATCAATCAACTACGTGATTGAGAATGGAGTACACCATGTAATACTTTTTGTAGGGCTAAAAGTAAATAGATTGAGAAATCAAATGGATTTCGTGATTCTATAAATTAAAAAAATGACATTTCTCCATGGGCCACCATGGATGCATCTATGAGGATTCCTTGTTGAAAGTAATGCAAGCTCCATTATAGTTATAAGGATACTTCGGGAGGATTGACAAAGCCATCGTAGATTGGAATGTCTATAAAATAGATTTGGAAACTATTTCTTCCAATTTTGAATAGTATAAAGGGTGCACTAAGTTACATAAATATGCAAGTAATGCTAATAGACTCTAGAAATCCCATGTATTACCACCTCTTCCATCTCCTAAAGCAACACAAGTTCCTGCAAGCTCCTTCCTTATATCCTGATGAATGAAAATAGGTCTAGTAAGACTTGATTTAATATAAATTGAATTAAATCTATATTTCAGAGTAACTACTATAATGAATGATATAAAAATGATAATATATAGTAAATGGACAAGCAACAAGCATGCAATAATATGAAACCCTAAGCAAGAGAGAGAGAGAGGGTGACTTAGCTTATTTTGTGCAACCTGGAGAGGATTTGGGAAAGTAAATAGTCAATCATACCGAGAGGAGTGTCATCAAAGCTCACTAGAAATTATGGAACTCAATGATGCCATCACCTTCATGCAGCTTCATACATACATAATACCATCATCATAAGTCATGTGCACCCATAAATCAGCAACATAACTCTAACAAAACATGGATCATCTAAACCGTGCAAATCAATACATATTTATAAGGGTGGGGACTTTCCCTTCACTCTCATGCACCTTTCAAAATATGTTGCATGCTAAGAATAGCCATGTGCCATTTCATGATAAATACAAGAGCATGTAAGCTCACTAATAATAGATTATTTAATAATAATCAACATTATAATCCTATTAATGGCCCCAAAATCGTGTATGTCATTTGATCCTTTACTAATCCAAAATAGCCTTTGTGTGTTCTTCAAGTATTCTACAAAACATTCTCTACACTTCATGTCCAAACTTATCCCTTCACTGAAAATGGCTAAGTCTTGACTCTTCGCTTTCCTCAAGCATGCCTTTTTGCACAATACTTTCGTGCACATCTACGCAGCCCGCTTCTACCGCCTAATCCTTATGCACATTTAGTACTTAGGCTATATTTTATTTCCCAACATTACCCCACACTTGCTTCATTTCCACCCCTAGCAATGGGTAATCTAACTTATCTCTCCATGATCAAATAATAAGGGATGAAAGAATAACTGTACAAAAAAAGAATAAAGAATAGGCTCCCTACACTTCTGCAGATAAAATTAACTATGGATATTCTACCTTTACCTCTGCTTCAAGCTCATTCTAGTCACTCAGTGCTTTATTTGTTTTATCAAGGATGTGTATCAATATTCCCTCCATATCATCTAATTTCATGTTCTCCCCTTCATTTTGCAATACTATGAGAACATTGGCCATGTTGGAGACCATCCCTTCCATTACATCCATCTGGCGCATGATGAGTTTCCCAATCTATTTTATTCTTTATTTGTGAGGGACTTGGGTGGATTCAAGTGCATCATGCTTTTCTTCTACCAGTGTGAGTCTCTCCACATGCCCAAGTGCTTCATTTTAAATTTTTGAAGGACTTCATTTTATTCTACCATATTCTTTGTCTTTATTATTACATAGGTGTTGTGCACATAGTCAATGCCAGATCTACTTTCTTTAGTTCATCCTTCAAAGTCTACAATATGGATTCATAACTTGTAATTTTTCATGCAATAGTGGATTTTGCCTTCACTACCTTCTCTAGAGCATCCTTTAGTTCTAGCACACATACCAAGTCTTCATCTATTACCAACTTAACAAGTGCATGTACATAGTGCATCACAAAAGGAAACTTTTTGGCACTTTCTTTTCCAAGTGTGGCCTTACCTTCAAAATTTCATCCCTGATCTCTTCGGCCATACTCATCAATGCTTCCACCTTCACCTCAAATTTTTCCTTCTCTTTTTCAAGCATTTTATTTATGTTTCTTTGTCCTTCTATCATCATCTAGCAAGGTTTCTAATAGTTTCCACTTTATCAATATTCTGGCATGCAACTTCTGCATATACCTTAGTTAAAGTGTTACTTACCTGCTCATGGACATGACAGGGGGCTTGATAGTCACATGACGTGAATGGGGTGCCTTATTCATTCTAGCTGAAACACACAATTATTCACACACGTCAAAATCAAGCTCATCCATATGAGTCTGCATGCTCCATGATAATTGCTTTCGTGTGCGTGTGGTCGCCATTTCTGCATCCATAAGCTCCCATCCATATAGGTCCTTGGGCTCCAAAGTTCTTTAGAACCACACGCGTATGATTTTTCTTGGGTCATCAACATACCCAACAAATGAAGTCTCATATGTCTTTTCCTCCTTCCCTTTTATTTATTTCTTACCCTTTGGAACAAGGACACCGAATCCAATGTTGGTCCTTCACATGTCTATGTAGGAGTAGGAGGCGTGCATGATGATCCACCCTTATCTTCACCTATCTCCACTCCAATTGTGCCACTATCTATACTCTACTCTTTCAATTATTCTTAACTAGGCTACATCTCTTTATCCCGAGGCTCTTGTACATCTTCGGTGTGTACTTGAATTATCGCCATGGTATCCTCATATTTCTTTTCTTCATCGGCATCTTTAGTGGGGATATACTTGTGCCTTTTTCACTGGTTTTTTCTTCACGAGAGAATTCTTAGGTGATCTCCTCAATGACTATGGAGGTCTCATGCCTTGTGCTCTAGTCCATCTCAGTACCCTCTTGTATTGTGGGTCCATATCACCCACTCCAATCTCTATTGCTCTTGTCTTTATTTCCAATTCTTCAACTTATTTCTATAATGGAGGTGTTACCTCACACTCTCTCTTCTCCCCTACAGTGGGTTATTTCCTCCTATGCTCCAAGCCACCACTATCTTCTTGCACTTGCTCCTCCTCATGTTCTTCCTCACTAATGGGAAAAGTGTCTTCTTCATCTTCAAGTGTGCCCACAGTGTGTTTTCCTTTAGGTGGTCCAAGGAGCTTGAATTCATTCTCCACATATTTTCCATTTTCTAACTTTGGCTTAAGGCATATGTATACCAGAGCCACACCCAACTTCCCAATTGCCAAGCTCACAACTTTAATGTTAATATCATCTGAAATTAGTTTCTCGATATATGTAGACTTACTTGGATAGACGTAAGTATTTCTTAGTGTATGGTAGTCACAATCTACCTTATATGTGTTAAACAACAACCGGTGTACATCTAAGAACCTGTGTATAGATGCTTGAAAGTAGCATGCGGTGAATTCATATGGGATCTTGCACAGGGATCCACTTTCCATCCTTCAAACAAAAATATGTGATGTAGAAGTGCTAATATACTACAAATTGTACCTATTTTCCCAATACCGAAGGAAGCTCCTTTGGTATTCTCCATTCCTCTTCGAACATAGTGCACACAGAACTCATACCACATTTCTTCTCTCTGCTTCAAGGGTCCACTCTTAGATCCATCACATGTGTACTTCTCAAACCTTTCAGCAAGAGATCTCTTCTCCTCCAGCACTTGTCATATTTTATCTTTGGCCCATCAGAACTCTAATTTCCATAAAAACAATGTGACAAAAGGATACAGAGATAAAATGTATTTTCTCACCTTATTGTGCCTCCTCAATAATGGTGTCTACAATGTAACCAGATAATTTATACACCACTCCTTATGTCATCTTCTTATATATATGTAGCCATGCCTTGTTGACTGTCGACCAACACTCTTGATTGTTCAATTTTGTTAGGAGGTGTGTTGTTGCCTGGATCACTAGATACTTCTATAACTTCGGGATATCCATCTCATGCCCTCCTTTCATGTATCCCAATACCTTCTTATTTACTTTTATGGCCTCCTTGTCAGTGAGGTCACTATTAACCTCTATACCCAAACTCCTTAATCCTTTCAAACTTCCAATCAAGGGCGTGGTAGTCCTCATTCGACGCTTGGATAGTAAAAGAAGTCTTCATGGACTCTGCTCATCAGCCATTTGTATTGTTTCTCAGGTTTTCCAAAATAAAGGAGTTCATACAACTACAAAACTCTTACCTTTGATAGCAAATTCTCACCCACGTCTTCATATACCGCCATATCATTTTCCGTCCTCATGGTTGTCTTCACTACTAGCAGTTTATCCAACTCATCTTTATTATCTTTGGTTCTATGATTGTAGTCACTTACTTTGCATCATCGCACATGTGATTCCCAGTCATGACACATAAATACTCCTTCCTGATATTACATCTCTAAAAAACATCTCTTGAGGGAATCTTCCACTTATACTTCAACCTCCTTTTAATTCTTTTCCTCAGTAGCCACTCTGTGTTCTCTCTTTAGTGCCATAACAACTTTAAAAACTTGTTCTTGTAATTGATTTGAGTTCTACAAATTGAAATCTGCATGCCCTAGTTCAAAACCATGTGCCCTAGCTCAAATCCAAACCCTAAAAGCCAATTTATCTTTCCCGCATGCCTTTGTGTCACTCAAACACCTTCTCTAATGGAGCATCCAGACAATCTCATGCATAAATATGACAAATCCGACTAGTTCGCAGCTCTCCGCACTTCACAACTCACTTACTAGCTCACTCTTCTTCAACTCACTGAATGCTCTTGATTGCAAAGGTGAAAATGATTTCACAACACCACCTTATATAGTTTTTCAAAAAAATTCCACATTTATTACTCTCTACCTACCACCATACTCAGATTAACTTTGGTGTTCTTTCATTTTTTCGTTGATTTTTCTATGCCACAGTCATAACCTTCTAGCATGCCTACTACTCCTCGGCCATATACCTCCTTTCGTGTGCCTTCATACACCAAATTACCTATCCATTGTGCCTTTTACCAAGTATTTCCCCATCCTATGACCTACCTCACATTACATTATGTGTCCATTCATCCATACATGGTCTTCCTTCATGAGTAATCTTTCGTATCCACACCTTCACTGAAAGATCCAAAAAATATATCTTTATGCATACCCATCTTTCCAATCCAAGTATCCTACATTTATTCCACCCCACACTAAAATTATGTGTGGTCCTCTGTGCATGAACTCACAAAAATAGTAATGAGCTTCTGGCACGTAAGCATGCTTATTACACAAAACACTGAACTAAATTGACAAAGCATAACAATGATGAAAGGAAACACATATAAAGGAAATGCATTAAAGGAAACCTAATCTAAATGGAAATATTGCCTTATTACAAACACCAAAAAGACTTATTTATAGTAGGGCTTCAACCTACTCCCATTGAAATAACTAGACAACTATGTCCCATCCAAAGCACCTCTAATTGACAAGTGCTTAAATCAAGTATGTAAGTCATAATATATGGTATTAACCAATGTACTTTCAAATTTTCCTCACTTAAAGGTTCTACATAAGGTGCAGCTTTCATGTCTATCAAAGGAATGATGACGCGCTCTTCCTTGTTCTCAAAACTGATGTAACCTTTATTGAAGCACAAATCAACATTGTTTGCATAACACCAAGGGCACCCAAGCAATGCTAGAAAATTATCTACCTCTGCAAGCACCAAGACCTCAAAGTCCCCAGTAAACTTGGCCCCTTGAATAGTAATAGTGGCATCCTTCAAAACTTCAATGGGTGTGGCTTTAGTCTTATTCACCATAAACAAAAATTTGAAGATGGTTGCAATGGTGGTCTCCCCATCTGAATCCATGCATCCAAAGTGAGTACATTTACTTCTACACTTGTATCAATCAAAATGTTACTCAAGAGCCATCCATCAACAACAACATTCAGAGTGATCTCCTTGTCATAATCCAAACTATGACGAGGTAGGTTAACATGCTCAACTCTAGTGCACTGTGCCTTTCCCTTAACCATTCCCTCAATAAAGGAATGATGTTTTCTTGTCACAACATCTCGAAAACCTCCCTTAGTTCATCAACATCCTTCTGAGGAAGCTTCATTGTTTTCTACTCTAACTTCCACGAGTGTTCTTTCAAACATTGTATCTCACCTTATAAATTCCTAATCACCTCCATGGTTTCCTAATAGAATTCTTTCTGATGCATAGGGTCTAGATACTTTGCATGTAATACTTCCTCATTTGTAATAATAGGATCCTATTTTAGAACTTCCCTGGCGCACACAAGCTCAACACGCATAAGTGACTAACACAGTACTAACTCGGGATGAGATGCTAACTTCAGCATCCACTTATCTACCACAACACATTGTACTCTAACCATTCATGTGCCCTTT
The DNA here is from genome assembly GCA_018340775.1 of Taxus wallichiana var. yunnanensis. Lineage (NCBI taxonomy): Eukaryota > Viridiplantae > Streptophyta > Pinopsida > Cupressales > Taxaceae > Taxus > Taxus wallichiana. The sequence goes on along the minus strand of CM031234.1, from coordinate 365,973,656 downwards.
TCCTATATTTTGCTTATTACTTAATTGTTCATACAAGTCCGAGAATTCTTCATATTTTTGGTTCTTTCAAAAAGAACAAATAATATTTTGAGGGAATTCATGCCTGTAGTGATCAAGGGATCCACATGTATAACATGTTCCACAAGGGAATTCACTTATTCCACCTCCGCAACCTCGGCCTCTCGAATACTCCATGGTAACCTCGACTCTACCTCGGCATCCATCAAAATTCCCTTCATTGTGATTATGCTCATGATGCTCACCTTGTTCCTTAGAATTATTTACAACACTGGTCTGACATACACTAGTATTAATGGCATCATGAATCTGATCAATCAACCTATAATTCTCAGTATCATGAATGGTAGACCTGAAAATCTTGTAATAACAAAACACATTCTTCCTTATCATGCTGCAAAAATGGGCACCTACTTGAATCATGATCCAAGTGACAGATCTCACAATCCGAAACATGGTGTACACCGATTTACAAGGACAACTATCCTTACTATGTCCTTCTACTTCACAATTTGTTTACCAAATTCCACTATGTGTCATATGTGTTGAATTAGATGATAATTTATCAAACTATTTTTGTGTTGTCGTAATCTAAGCTTTCAAGAATGGGCTGACTCATGTGTTTACACTTCTAACTGCCTTAGTGCACGAGATCTTCCTCAAGTTCTTGCACGGATCTATATAAGTCTTGTGTGAGATCACCCTTCTAAAAGGCATAATCAAACCTCCAACAAACCATTGAGCATGTTGACTTAGGTGAATGCCATAAGATAGCTTTGATAAAGGGGTTTTGAACTATTCATCATACTCTAAACACTCTCAGTGCATGCCCTACTTGATGTCCTTCAGCTCACTGATGCTCTTCTACTCAAACTCATGTATGTGAACTCTACTAAGAAAGCATCACACAACATGGTATATTCTACACAAGTCTGGTTTAGATCATATTTCATGTACCAACTATGTGTGTGCCCTTGCAAATTAGTTACAAACTTACTTGCCTTACACTCTGGAGTTGTAATCCCCTTCACACACCATATTTTCTCACACATATACATGCTGCTCAGTTGCATCTTCAATTCCTCTTTATTTTATAATTCGAAGAGACAAATCCATAGAGATTTGTTAGGGTCTTGTGTGGACCGTGCCCACCTTTGGATCCTAGAACCTATCTTACCTCTTGGGTTTCCTCCGCCTCCGTAATCACTAGATGTGCTAGATCATGAGCCACCTGATCCTCTTATTCCTCCTCCTGTAATAGGTACCTGGATCAAGGATGCACTTCCTTACATTCCAACATTTGTGCTAAACTCGAACTCCCACAATTGTGAAGTTGTACTACTTCTAAATGTGACACCGACATTCTACGCACCCACATTCTATGTTGATGATGTTCCGTAAAATATACTTCCAACATGACCTCTAAATAATACAAAAGATTCATGCCCTATCATAGATGAATAATCTACCTAATTAACTCTTGAACTTGATGGTAAATTAACTTTGTCTGTCACTACTCTAATGCCCACACTAGCTTGCTTACTAATGATTGTCGTAGAAACTAGAAAACCAAGTGCAAGGGCTAGGTCACCAGGAGGGATCAAATGTGTGGCTACAGTCCATGTTGTTTCCACCAACGTGCTCTCATATAAGGTCAAAGAGGGTTATCTTCCATGCTTTCCCAATTGGGGAGTTCCAGATGCTCCGGCTCCACGTCCTCTACGTGAGCTCCAAATCCTTCACAAGTCATCTCTCTCCACAACACCATTCATTCCACAACTTCACGTTGCTTCTCTAAATCCCTCTCATGTGCCTCATTAAACTTAAGTCTTCTTTCTTCTCTTTGTATTTTTGTCACTTGGTGTCATCTTTCACCACACATGTTCCCGCCCCTCACGTGGTGGGGATTAGCTATCCATAGGATGTTGTTCCAAATCTAGGGTCACAATCAATATCTTAATCACTAAAGGAATACCGTGCAAATATGACCCTCCGGGTTTTTGCATGAACAGAACTCAAGAACCCTCGGATAGGTTTAAGTAGAAACTACGTACTCCAAAATATATTTATTTAGAACACCACTCCACCAATGATCTACAACGTCCAAGTCATATATGCATCATACAAATCCTAGAATTCTTCATGTGTCCAAACAAGTGTATGAAACCTCCAATTTCTCTTTGATGCATAAGCAACCAACCACTTGTATAGCTCTATAGGAAAAATGGTGAAGAACATCTCATACAACTCATGATACAGATTTTGTTCAACCCACGTGCGTGCATTAAAATCAGGTCCAATGTTAAATCTATGAGCATACTCTTCCTCCAAATTATCTAACCACTCTTCAATACTGGCCAAGGTCAACCAGTATGTCTTCATCATGCAACATCCTAGAAAACAACTGAAAAAGAGGTCTGTAATGGAACCAAAATGTAGCCTAGTTTTTATCACCAACAACCCAAGGCGCATTGGCACATCACTTAGCCTGAACTGAGCGATCACCAAGCATGCAAGGGTACCAAGTTCCTCTTTTATGTCAGCTTATTCAAGAAGTTAGCATGATTATACAAATATTCCAGATCCATAACAGATAATTAAGTATATTGCAATGCATAAACCAGATCTAGATCTTTAACCATATGTAAGATTAACTAAACAAGAACCATAATCAAATTTACCATACAAGATCCTTGCTCAGTTATATAAAAACCAATATCCAACCACAAAGATCCATTATATTAATTATTGTAAAATATAGAAGCTTCATAAATACACAATACCATCACCATAAGTCATGCCCTTCGATAAATCAACAAAGCATAACTCTAACAAAACATGGATCATCTAAACTATGCAAATCAATAGATATTTATAGGGGTGGGGACTTTCCCTTCACCGCACATGCACCTTTCAAAATTAGGTTGCATGCAAAGAATAGTAATTTGCCCTTTCATGATAAATACAAGAGCATGCAAGCTCGCTAATAATAGATTATTTAATAATAAACATTAATATAATCCTATTAATAGTCCCAAATTGTGCATGTTGTTTGATCCTTTACTTCTCCAAAATAGCATTTGTGTGTTCTTCAAGTCTTCTACAAAACATAATATGCACTCCATGTCCAAAATTAGCCCTTAACTAAAAATGGCTAAGTCCCGACTCTTCGATTCCCGTGGGTGCCCTATTGGACTATACTTCCGCTCACATCTACGCGCCCTACTTGCATGCCCCAATCCTTATGTGCCTTTATTACTTAGGCTATATTTTGAATTCCCAATATTTCCTAGCTGGAAACTAGTGTTCGATTCCATAAAAGATAAATAAGTTAAGTTCTTGCAAGGTTGTAAGATGTGTAAGACCAAAAAGAAGACAAGAGATTAACCAAAGAGGCCAAAAGTAGTTGTAAACCACTAGTTTTCTTACTTAGGAATCATATATACATTAGTATGCTTTAGGACCTAGAAATGTACCCAAGTGTGTGATTTTGTGTCTACATTTACCTCCACTTTATGTCCTTGAGTTAATATGTGATAGCATAAAGTAGATAGAAGATATGTACCTTGTAATCCTATAGAGAGTGTAGCCAACAACATGTCAAGTAGACAAGTGAAGTGTGAAGTGATAGTAATGCGGAGCGTGGAGACTAGGAAGGGGAGATAGACCTTATAGGTGAATTGAATGTGTCGTGGGTGTTGTGGGAGCTTGTGCTCGTTGAATGTGTATTGTTCCTTGTTGTGTATAAGGATGGACCTACAAAATAAGAGTGAGAAAGTATTCAAAGTTTTGTATATGAAAAATCATAGTAATATGTGTATAAGTATGTAAGAAGTGAGTAAAGGAAAGTGTGCAACTACCGTATAAGAGAGTATGAGATAGAAATATTGTCATGTTTTTTGTAGTTATTAATTTGAATGTCGATGGTGAGTTTCTTAGGTGATCTAATGCCGAGAGTGAGTTTTTTGGCGATATCATGCCAAGATAAGAGTGTTGGGGAGAGAGGTCTCACTTTTCTATCCTTCCATAACTCTTCCCAAATAAGCACCACTATAGATGGTACATCTCCGATTTGTTCATGTTGTTCCTTTTATTCCAATTGTTCTAATTGTAACTAAATCAGAATCGATAGAATGAACTCGTAATTGGAGGCAAGTGCATGATTCTAGAGTTGAGCTAAAAACTATCAGTAAAACTATGCCGGAGTGAGAAAATTATTGTTTTTCCCCAAGAAACTAGCGTCAAGAGGACACAAGCACCCACCACTATTGTCTAGTTTTGGGTGCTAGTGTCTACTCTATGTTTTGGATGCAAGTCTTATTCTAAGACAATCTATAACTGTATGCATGTGTTGATTTTGTATGCGTGTTGATCTATATTATAGCTCTGAGCTATTGTAGGGGTGATTTCTTCACTCAATAGATGCCCCCATTTTTTGGGGTGCATGCAACAAATGTAGGAGAATGTGCGGTCCAAAGAAGAAGACATGATACGATCTAAAGTGGATATATGTAGGTTGTAGGAGATGTACATGGTAGAAACCAAGGAACATGCAAACAAGACATGCTAGTAACATGTGTTAGTACAAACAAAGCTAGCTTGTAATGGAAGAAAATGTAATAAGCAACTAGGAAGACTCGATGGCACGGTGAGATGTGTTGAGCATCATGAATCATGTATGAATCGTGAAAGGTCCCGTATTCACCTCAAGATACCAATGATGTGTGTGTGTGTGTGTGTGTGTGTGTGTGTGTGTGTGTGTGTGTATGTGTATGTAGAGAAATATAATGACATACCGAGTATCCATCTAGCATAATAAACAAAAGTACAACATTTAAGTAGAATAAGCACAACAAAAGTAAATGTAACCAAGATATGTTAAATGTGATCATGTGATATGCAAAGTGTGAAGATGATAGAGTAGTGTTTCCCGAAATAGATATGTATGAGATGAGGTTCATTTGAAATTCCCCTCAATAGTCAAGAATGAACCATAGAACAAGATTTTTTAATCGGGAATGAATGTATCGTGTATGATGCGGGTAGATCTAGAAAATATGCATCGTGAAGTGTCATGGGTGTGAAGTGTAGATGATGTGAGTTTCATGTAGACACCATATTTTGTATACACTTATCCCCCATCCCACATTCTCTCCCCTTTGTCATCATCTTGTATACATATACCTCTTTTCCTATTTGAATTCCTATTTCCTCCTAATACCATTTCATTCACCTAATTTCCCACTTTCTTATCTTAATCCTATCATTAATTTTATCTTTCCTAACCCATCCATTATCACATTTTATTAATCCCTAAACCCATCCATTACCCTAATCTCATCCCTAAACACCTCGCTTATCATCATGACTCTCATTTGTACCCTCATTTAATGCTTTTCCACCCTCCAACCACATTTTATCCTCCATGTGCAACCCTAACCCACCTAAATAACTTGAAACCCTAATCTAACCCCTTTATAGATGATGTGAGTTAAGCATCATCTCCACCACCCAAATCAATAGTTTTCCATACACGGTGACCCTAGTGGGTCTTCATGACCCTATAAGTATACCCATACCCCTCCTCCTCAAGAGGATGTAATTTTGGATTTACCGGCCTTCGCAAACTTGTTTTGTTTCTTTTCCTCTTAGAATCTGCATCCATCAACTTTTCCTAACCCATCCATTATCACATTTTATTAATCCCGAAACCCATCCATTTCCCTAATATCATCCCTAAACACCTTGTTTATCATCACTAGACTCCCATGTACCCTCATTCAATGCTTTTCCACCCTCTGACCACATTTTATCCTCCCTATGCAACCCTAACCCACCTAAATAGCTTGAAACCCTAATCGCTTCAAGTTAAGCATCATCTCCACCACCCAAATCAATGGTTTTCCATAGTTGAAAGTGACCCTAGAGGGTATTTGTTGACCCTATAAGTATACCCATACCCATCCTCCTCAAGAGGATGTAATTTTGGATTTCTAGCCTTCTTGCAAGCTTGTTTTGTTTCTTTCTCTTCTTAGAATTTGCATCCATCAACTTAGAGCTATTTTGGAGATCTTGCATGCCATCCTTGGATATTTGAAGATTTAGAGTTACTTGGATTCCCACCATTGTTTCATCATTTCTTTACATTATTCTTCGCAAGTCTACTCATCACTTGGGATATTTTTAGGTTTTTCACCTTTATTGTTCCTTCCTACAACCATTTTACCATCCATCGGTCCCTTAAAACCATAAATCTACCCCCCAATCGCTGTTGACCATTCCTAGTCATCATTGACTCGATCCGCATATTTATTTCACCTCTTCTTCCACCTATTTTACAACCCCTACATTATCTCACATCTTTCAACCCTTTTTTTTCCACCTGACATCTTATATCTCAAAATCATTACCTTAGTCATCATTGATCTAGTCTAGTCAATGTCAACTTGATCTACATCAACCCTTTTTTCTACCATCTACCTCATCCGGTGTTTATTTTTCAGCTCTCTCATCATTTAGAACCCCATGTCCTTGTGATCCATTTGTTTGACAATTAGATCTTAATTTTTGGCCCTCTGCCGATGACCCATCCTAGTCATCGTCAACCCAAACTGCATCCCTCATAATTTCATCATATCTACATCCTTCTTGCATATTTTTTATTTCTTCAACATCCTAACATCAAATCCAGGGCCTTCTCGGTGTTTTAGAGTCTATTTTAGATCATTCTCAGGTCACCATCAACCAAACCAGTTTGATTTTTTGTACTTCATTTTTGTCATCATTTACACTATCAAATCTTCATCTTAGTATCTCTAGCATATTTGGTCTCTAATTTCTGTCATTATCTGTTACATCCTACTTATTTGTTATCATTTATCAATCTTTTTAATCAACATGGGTTGACATCCTCCCTAGAAGTTGGCACTTCTTGGGACTAACCTATTCAAGAAACCCACCATCTTACCTACTAATCCATTTTTTTGTTTAGCTTCTATTTGTTGTGTAGGCTAACAAGCTCTCTGCAGAGAGGATATTTTGTTCCCTTATCTTCATCTTCATCATCATCATCTCATATTAGGAGGTATCCTTAAACCCTCCCATAATTTGGAGTTTTCTATTTTCTTACCACCATTTCATTAACTTGAAACAGGAGTGGGAAAATTCAATCAACATTTTGGCATGCCCAGTGGGACCCACCCTTCTTCTTTGGTGAGTTCTCTTTTTATTTCTATTTTTCATTTTCCTTTCTATTTCTTTCTTCCTACTAATTCTGTAGGTGGAGCTTCTTTTCTTGTGTGCTTTGGGGGTCTTTCTTTCTTGGATCAACAACGTGTGTGCTTAAATTGAAAAAAGCAAAAAGAGTGTTTATCTGGGTATTCCTCATTTTGTCCTTATTTTCTCTTTTTGCATTTCTCCCCTCCTTTGTCTGTGTGATCTCATCGAATATAACATTTCATTTTGGGATCTAAAAAGAACACCTCTCATGCTTGCTTGCTCACATAGTCTAACTAGGAGGTAATCTTTTGCATTCACACTTCTTCCACACACAAAAACTCACAAATCAATTAACACATCTAAAACATCTCCTACTAGGTGGAATTATTGGGATTTCATCACCCAATAAAGAATCCACCATGGTGTTCAAGCCGTAAGAAATTTTTTAAGTATTGGTATATCGATTAACATCGACACCCCTATCATTGTGGGATTGTGAAGAGAGGGGTTATGCCCCAATACCAAGCCATAACTAGTAATAATCACCGATTTTTGCCTCACGTACCTTTAGGTATATCGAGGACACCAACCTAAACAACCTGAAACCATCCTTAGATTGGACAATTATTAGGTTCCTTTTGATCCTTTCTTTTTCTTTTTCACATTTTTCTAATAAACAAGATAATTAACACTTTGTTGCTTGATTTTTTGTCATATTAAACAATCTGCATAAGTTATTTTTTTTTCATTCCCATTATCACCAGTTCTTAGGATTAAAAATGGAACAGTCAACCTCATCTAACAACATCCCCACTTCTAACCATCCTTCCCAACAAACTTCTACACTTTCCATTGTTTCTTCTACACCTATGATCACCACACCTTTGGTCTCCCAACCCATTATTTCTATGGTTCCTCTTCACGAGACCCATGTCATCCAAACTAATCCCCATCTTGAAACCAACCCTTTTCTCTATCATTATTCCATTCCCTCTAGACCAACTACACCCCCATCTGCCACATCCTTAGGATCCTTTGGACCTCCCACTATCCCTTGTGGATGCATGGAGTTTCAAGGAGCTTTTTGATGCTAATCTCATTGCCCTTCATGACTATCTAATCCACAAATCCACCAATCTCCCCATTGATGGACCTCCCCTTCAATAACTTTACACTTGTCACTCATAACTTGAATCTACCCAATTCCTCCTTCTCAACTTTTTGTTTTCTTCCCAAGTTCCAAGAATGAGTTGGTGTTAGCCCAAAATGAACATGCCCCTCATGACTCTTCTATTATCATCCCTTAAGCCCATCAATCCACTCAATTGGTTGTACCCATTCCACCTATCTTACCTCGCATCAACACAATCCCCACATTTTCTTTCCCTATCACTTCATCATCTTTGTGGTCATTAATGTTCCTACTCAAACCCATCAAGAATCTAATTTACTTCTTCCACCACCCAAGCAACATATTCCAACCTCGGTTCCCCTTTTCACATCCCAATTCCATGAAAATTTTGTCATCTCACAACCCCACCCTTCGAAGTCTACTCAAACTCATCAACCCCCACTCTGAAGTGTCTTTCAACACATCTTCCCCAATCAACATATCCAAACATCTCAACCACCCCATACACACACCCCAACTCATCCAATACAAGCCCAATCTAATATACCCATCTCTCAACAAAAATCACAATCATATCCATCCAATTACATCCTCATATCTCAACAACATCATATCTCCCAACCTATCCAATCACAAGCATTCAACTATCTTCCACCTTATCAACCACCTCCACAAACTCCTACTTATCCTCAACAATATCAATCTCATCCACAACCCAACCCATCTACTTCTTATAATCTACAACCTCATCAATCAATCCCTCATCCTCACACATCTAATGACCCCATGCAATCTTTGCTAAGTAGGTTGGAAAACTTGGAAGCTATCACTTTAGGTTCTAAAAGCACTTTCACTTATGAAAAATTTGCAATGATCCTATTAACCCATTTGTTCTCGTCAAACCTTATCCTCCACACTGGGAAATCCCTAAATTTTCCAAATTCAATAGTAAGGATGATCCCCAACAACACCTTCATGCCTTTACACATGCATGTTATCTTATCACCCATGATCAAGACCTCATGATTCACTTTCCACATGCCATTCAAACACACTTTAGACTCGGTATAACATTCCTCAGCATTCTCTCTTCTCTTTCACCCAACTTTCACAATTGTTCTTAGAACATTTCTCCATTAATATTTGTGTAAAATCACCATTACCTACCTTTATGCCATTAAAAAATTGATGATGAATCCATCATAAATTTTTATAGTTGGTGTGGCATCATCAAGCAATTTTCCTTCTCTCTTCCTCAAACTGAACTCATCTAACTCTTCTCTAGATAATGTGTGAATCATATCTTATCCACTCTTCAAATCCAATCTTTTCAAATCTTTTAGGAAGCCTTCACCATGGCTCACAAACTAGAATTATGTGCCCTTGAGCAAGGCCATGTCAAGCTTCACTCCAACAAGCCAAAACTGAATTCACCAATTCATCTACCCATAATGACAAATCTAAAAATGCAACCAATGTCATCATAGTTAAATCCTCTTCTACATCCACATCCCATGTTGAGCCTCCGAAAAGGGATCCTAGACCAACTCCTAACTATACTCCCCTTGGAGAATCCTATAGTTCTATCTTTGACAAACTTATGGTTGTACGCCTCATCCAACTTCCCCTATCCAACCCGTTGATGATTCGCATCCCAAACCCACATGGTATTGCAAATACCATTATTTTAAACATCATCTAGTCTATGGACATGATATTGAAAATTTTTGTACCTTCAAGGACCTCTTACAATGCCTCATTGATCGTGGGGACCTTAATTGGACAATCCTAATGCTCCTCCCAACCAACCCCTAGATGTCTTCAAGAAACCCTTCCCTAATCATCCACTAAACAATCAAGCTAATCCCCCTACATCTCAAGCACCTAACACCCATACAATCAATACTTTAAGTCAAACTTCTACAACCACATCCCCATCTATCATACCAACATTAACTACATCCATATAAAATACACCCATATCCACCACCACATCTATTACATCTACATCTACCACATCCACATCTATCTCAATACCTATCTCTACACCCATCCATATATCTACATCTACTTCCCTACCCTTATCTATAACCACATCTGCAACTACATCCATTCTACATCCCACATCTACCCCAACATCTATCTCTACATCCATGCCTACTTCTACATCTACTTCTTTATCCACATCTATGATTATATCCATACCCACATCGATATCCGAGTCCATGTCTACATCCACATCACCCCTTAAAGCCTCTACTAAGTAGACATCCCCATTGATTCACCTATAAGTGATGCCCCCATCTCATCCTTACCACCAACAATTACCCCAACTCCTATATCAACACTTCCAAAACCCACACAACATGTAACCCCTTCTCATCTTATCGGTCATGTTATCCAAAAACCATCTTCATCTCCCATCCTCACATATAAAACACCATAAATATTCAAATTGTCTAATCCTACTCCCAAGGGTGATCCCACCGTAAAAATCATTTTCATTCCTACCAAACGTAAAATTATATAGAAAAAATCTAAAAACCTTGGCATCCCTACTCAAAAATATCTCACTCATACGCAAAAAGTTAGAGCTTCCTCCTCTCGAAGCCCCATCAATCTAAGTAAGACAACATCCAATATTATATCTCATGGCCTCATCCATATATTTTGGGATCGACACCTCATCCAAATCCTCCATCATCAATAAATCTGAATTAAAACCATCCATCCCTCCTTCCAAATCTAAATCAAATCCAAGACCCCTATCAAGCCTCACAAGAGTAAGACACCACTTTTTCCTTCATCCTCCTCCCCAAATCCAATCAATACAAAATCCACTCTTCAAAAACCTCCATCGGATCTTATATTAAAATCCTTCAACATCTCATTCAAGCATCTACAATCACCCTTCCCCCATTAAATCCTTTGATTCACATGGGAAAAAACCCAAGTGGTTCAATTATAACACCATTTACACTTATCATCATACCCCTAGATATGATACTTAACATTGTAGGGATTTTCAAACCATCATCAATAATCTCATAGAGAAGGATGACCTTATCATCAAAGAAGACCACCCTCTTCCATCTACTAGTTCATCCACATCCAAAAGTAATCCTTCAATCAAATCAACAACTTATAAGACCTCTAAATTTGGTTCTCCACGCAAATATTTTTTGTAATCCCACCACCAAGATCTACTCCTTCCAAATAAGGTCTCACTCTCTTCATCGATGCCATTAGTATCACCACCTACTCTCACCCTCACGATCTCGCATCCATCATCATCCAAACCTAAACTAAAAACTTTTTTTGTTGCTCCTTTTAATAATTCCACTCCATCCCCTTCTTCATCTAAGGCTAAGGTATCCATCCTAGCCACTCCAAATCCTATTGCCATTGAAAAAGTATCTTCAAGCATCTACATTAGGCTCCTGTTAAAATGTCTCTCTATGAGATCATCCAAATCTCTCCCAATCATCAACAATCTCTCATCGAATCCTTACAATGTATCCCAATTACCACTTTGGTGAGACTCATCTTTGTACGACCTTTTTGGATCTCCCACGCGCTTCCACCACCATCTCTTTTGATGACTCTTAAATTATATACATATTACCTAAAGACCGTGATCTTCCCTTTTCATCATTTTCCACATCAATGACACCTTTATCTCGATGATCTATGATTGAAAATGGTGTCAACATCAATATCATCTCATCACATACCTTCAATCAACTCAAACTTCCCAAATCCATTGTCACTCAATCACCTATGGTTCTTCAGGCCTTCAATGATGTTGTTTCCCCTAATTTGGGCATGGTTATTGTCCTCATCTACATCAATGAAAAACTTCTCCATGATCTCTTTTACATTATTGAGGGTGAGTTCCAATATAATTCTTATGTGAATGCCCATGGATCAGCATCATGCAATGCATCTCATCCACTCTCCATCATTTCCTTAAGTATGAACATGAGGGGAAAATCCATACACTCCCCATCGATCTTCCTCCATTCAAAGCATGCCACATGACTTATCATCCAAATGACGTGCTCATCCCTAAACAAGATTCATCCACTAAAGCATCTACTAGCTCATTCGTACCTGTATCCAAGATTCCTAATGATGAATCTCTTGATATTGTGATGCAATGTCTTTCACTGGGGAGTATCAACTCCTCGCCCTTAATTCTCTTCCCACACCCAATCGACTTGGTATACCCAAAAATCTCCTATGTATCAACCAAATATCGGGATATCATTTCCTTTGGTCTACCTCATCTGAAAACCAATCTCATCTATGGTGGCATCGATCACCCTTCTTCTCACATCGACAATCAACCTCAAACTAATATGTACACTAATGGATTTGACTTCCTCTACAATAAATAATTCTCTCACACCCACCTCCACCACTGTGCATGGAATGGATTTAGTCTTGGATGTTATCAACAAGGCATGCACGATCTTATTATTGACCAATCCTACAAGCCTCATGAGAAGTTTAGGTTGAGTTTCAAATATCAACCCACTCGACCCTCTCACACCTAATTCTTCTAAATCCCCCATGCACATTGATCAATCTCCATTTGATGACCCCATGGAAACGGATGACACCTTGTCCCTTTCTCCTAACTTCTTTTAATCTCCACGATCACTCTAAGACCATTCACCTATTAGGATGAAGGTGAAATTAGGTCCCTTCTTCTTAATCACTCTCCAACATCATCATGTCTATCAAGAACACATCAAACATGCCTATAAAAAACATCTAAAAGAACGTGATTTAACATCAATGACCTTTTCCTCAAAGAAAATTAGAATGTCACTACTCTAGAAAGTATCCAACGAGGAAAGTTTTATCCCAACTGGATTGGACCATATATTATCACGCATAAGTATGGGTGTCTGGGCCTATCGTTTAGATTCCTATATAGTAAACCAAAAATAGAACCTCCCAACACCTTGCACTTGTGGCCTTTATATTGTTAAAAATTTACCAATGTGATCACATTCACCTTTTATGATCTCATTTCCATCATTATCCCTTTCCATCTCTCATTGTAATTATTTGGAATCATGTGTTCTTCCGTCACTATCCTATCTATGACCTTGAATATGGGCACCATGGATCTACTCATAGCATATTCCTCATGGATAATTTCCCCTTCTAGGTGGGAACCCCACAATCATTACATCCATCACCTTCTTATCCACTTATTAGAACCATGATAGAGATTCATATGTGCCGCTCATACATCTTATCTTCCCCTCCCATGTGATTTGCTTGGCTATCTTCATATCTATCTAAAAAGTTAAAAAAATTATGGATGCTCCTATCAAAAGCTATATTATCCCAAAAATAGATTGCTCCCTTGAAGGAAAATTGTTCATATAAAGAAAATAATTTAAAAGCGAAAGATTGATCCCTCAAAGGACATATATTATGCATTCTTATCCTGTCATCTAAAAAGCAAAAGGCAAAAAAATCCAAAGAAAAAATCCCATTATAGACCACTCCTCGAAGGATGGCTACATTCTTATATCATGGAAGTGAAGGCTTCCGCATTGATCAACCTTCTAAATATCAAAATCAAAATAAAATCTAAAATAAATCATCCTAAGAAAGCTTCCCACATCGATCAACTTTCCCATCAAAAGAAAACTTCCCACATTGATCAATTTGTGCCATATTTCTCAGAGTTGGGGCATAGACCTAGGACAACCACCTAAGGAGAAACTACTTCCCCATACAAGCTACATCTAAACCCCTTGTCATGTCTACAGTAGGTGTATAAGCACACCTTCCATCTTCCTCTCATGATATTATATGTGACTAACTATCGTTGGTTATATTTTAACACCTTCCATAGCTACAAGTGCACTACTTTGTTCACATTCATTTTCACACTTTATCTCCAATCCACCCAAGAGCATCTATCATGCATGTGCTCCTTGTTATGTTGTAAGTTTCCTTCTTATATTTGGGTCACCCTATCAAGGTATCATTTTATCTATCTACATCATCTTATCTAATCTACATCCAATCCATCACATCTAATCTAAACCCATCACATCATATTTAATCTAATCATCATCTCTAACATCTAAATTCATCATCACATCATCTAAATTAATCAATCATGTCACATCAACTATCTTATCCCATCTAATATATTATCTCATCTTATCCCATTTCATCAAATCTATTATCCCATCTCATTCAATATTTTATCTCATATCATCCAATATCTCATTTCATCTCATCTAATCTCTTTTACCCTACCTCATATGATATCTTTATCTAAATTATATTTTCTTCCACTTTAGGATTGTGTGTCACCCATAACACACCTTTCCTTTTCTGGAACCGCTCATTTTTCTCTTTTTATATATTTATCTCCACTCATCCAATCATATTATCTCGAGTTATCTAATCTCATCCAATCTATCATCCATCTCATGTGTTATCTCATATTTTCTCATTTATTATATATCTATCAAATCACCCCATCTCATCCAATCTACTTATCCAAATCATCTATTTTGTTATCTCATCTTATCCAATCTAAATTATCTCATCACATCCAATCTCCTTATCTAAATCATCTAATCCATTATCCCATCTCATCTCGATACCTTTATCCAAATTATATTTTCTTCCACTTCAAGCTTGTGTGTCACCATATAACACAATATTCCTTCTTACACAACTTATTTTCTATCTTTTGGCCCATCTCATCAAGTATCTTTAATCCTATCCAAGAGCCCACTCTATGGCCATTTTTGTGTTCCCTCTCAGGGAACTATCTCTCATCTTAAATCCCACCATTATGGCCATATTTTTCATCTCCATCCCACCAAGATGCATATTTTCTCACTTCCTCATATATGAAGGATAGCACATATGATTTTTCCCCACTTTGTTTCCTCGTCATTTTGACCATTGTCTTAACCATCCTCATTTTTGCACTATTTTTGATGTCTTCCTTTGACCCATTGGTCCAACAACTTACATATCCATATGATTGGATTCTCATTGGAATCCCTCCATCCTATAGTGATCTCTACTAACTCATGGGTCTATAGGTCATTAACATTGTCTTCGTTGAGGTCGTGTTATGTTCCCTACCAATATGTTTCCAAGGTTCCTACTATATTTATCTCATCCATCCGAGTAGATTTATGTAAGATTCCATATATCCCGTAGTGAACTCTGTCAATTCACAAGTCTGTAGGACATTAATTTCTCCTACCGATGTGTTTCTAAGGTTTTGGCATCTTTATTATATCCATCCATCCCTTAATGATCTTTTCCAACTCACGGGTCTATAGAACATTAACATTGTATCCGTTGAGGTCTTGCTACATTCCCTACCAATGTGATTCCAAGATCACCACCATATTTGTTTTTATTTTTGTTTTTGTTTTTATCCTTTCCTTCTTCTCAATGGCCATATCACCATTCCCTTGGGGCATATTTCTCATATTTTCTCCTCTTTTCTCATTTTTTCCATCCTTTCACTCTTTCCTTCATCTATCTCTTTCAACCAAGTGCTCAATTTTTATTTGTCTCATGATCCCTAGTTTTAAGGGGATCACCTCATCCATCATCTTCTATCACTTCTATTTTTTGTCATGTGTTTTTTTTAACGTAAACCACGTGACAAAAAGGAGAAAATGTAGACACTAAATTTTGGTATGCTTATCCCCCATCCCACATTCACTCCCCTTCATCGTCATCTTACACATACACACCTCTCTTCCTATTTGAATTCCTATTTCCCTCATAATCCCATTTAATTCATCTAATTTCCCACTTTCCTATCTTAATCCTATTATTATTTTATCTTTACTAACCCATCCCTAATCTAATTTGATTAATCCCTAAACATGTCCATTTCCCTAATCTCATCCATAAACACCATGTTTATCATCCCTAGACTCCCATCTACCCTCAATAAATGCCTTTCCACCCTCCAAACACCTTTTATTCCTATGTAACCCTAACCCACCTAAATAGCTCGAAACCCTAATCTACCCCCTTTAGGGCCCTTTGTATCAAGTTAAGCATCATCTCCACCACCCAAATCAATGGTTTTCCGTAATCGACGATGACCTCGGTGGGTCGTCATCAACCTATAAGTATACCCATACCCTCCTCCTCAAGAGGATGTATTTTGGATTTTCAGCCTTCTTGTGAGATTGCTTTTTTTCTTTCTATTCTTAGGAGTTCTAGCCATCAACTGGAGGTATCTTGGAGACGTTAGATGCCATTCTTAGAGATTTGAAGATTTAGAATTACTTGAGTCCCACCATTATTTCATAACTTTACATCAGTATTGTAAGTCTACTCGTGACTTGGGAGATTTTTAGGTTTATCATCCTTCATGGTCCCTTCTATAACCCTTCTACTATCCATAAATCCCTTCAAACCCTAAATCTACCATTAATCATCGTCAACCCTTCCTAGTCACCATTGATGTGGTATGCATCTACTTTCATTTATACCTTCCACCTCTTCTACCACCTATTTTCATCCCCTACAATATCTCATATCTTCCAACCCTTTTTTTTGTCCAATTCGACATCTCATATCTCATCCTCATTACCTTAGTCATTTTCAATCCAGTCTAGTCATCTTCAACGTGATCTACATCAACCTTTCTTTCTACCATCTCGATGTCTATTTTCTAGATCTCTCATCATTCGTAACCCCTATCCCTATGATCCATCTATTTGATAGCTCGAATCTTACTTTTCGGCCTTGGTCACCGATGATCCAACCCGCTTACACTCGACCCAATTTACATCCCGCATAATTTCATCAAATTGACATCATTCTTACATCCTTTCTCTTTCTTCAAAGCATCCTAACATCAGATCCAAATCCTTCTCGGTTTTAAAGTCTTTTAGATCTATTTTCTCCATTTTCTAATCTACCTCTGCAATCGTCATCAACTTTCCATGTTAGTCTCAGGTCACCATCAACCTAACTAGGTTTGATTTTTCTTACCTCATCTTTATCATCATTTACACTATCATATCTTCATCTTAATATCTCTAGCATATTTGATCTCTAATTTCTATCATTATCTCGCTACATCCTACTTATCCATTATGATTTATCGATATTTTTATCAACATGGGTTGACATCCTCCCTAGGAAGTTATCACTTCGAGACTAGCCTAGTTAGGAAACCCACCATCTTATCTACTAATCCATTTTTTTTTATCTTTTTTTTGTGTAGGTTAATGAGATCATTGTGGAGATGATATTTTACACATGTATCTTCATCTTAATAATCATCTCATATTAGGAAGTAGCCTTAAACCCTCCCATAATTTGGAGTTTCCTATTTTATTTCCACCATTCCATTAACTTAAAACATGAGAAGGAAAATTCAATAAATAGTTCATGTAAATATTATCCTCAATAGGAAAGTGTGAAACTTGGAACTAGAGTATGTCATCGGGTAATAAAATGTAAAAACCATGTGATGATGCTCACAAAGATACGCATGAAGCATGGAGCGAGAGAGAGTCGTAGATGATAAGAAGTATATATCGGGAATCACCGAGTGTGAAGTTTATCAAGAGTAGATGATGTGGGGTTTATAGAATAATTGATCCCTCAACAATCAAATGTGAACCATAGCACAAGAGTGCATCATCGTGTAATGACAATATAATGTGTATACCAAATATGTGAGTGTGTTTAAAAGATAGACATGAAGCTCATAGTGTGAAGTATAGTAGTAGATACTAGAGGAAATCGATAGTGATAGAAGAGGGAGGGAAGAAAGTGTGATGCCCCCAAGTGTGTGATGGATAAAAGGCTATCTGATGATAATGAAGGGTGAGTTCCCCCACCCGATATTCGAGAAGACAAAGGCATGTAGCCATCATCTAATATCGGTGGTGTAGGAGAGTACCTATGTGCATGTAAGTGAGATTAGTGTGGAGAAGGAGATGTATAAAACCTATGAGAAGGGGCTACCTAAGTAGGGGATTAGGCAGTAGGGTGGACTAATGGATTGATGAGATGATTATTTCATGATGTAGGTCATGTACGAATATGAGATTTAGGTGCAAAATTAGATCTAGAATGGAGAATCGTATGAGGCCTAGATGTCATGACTAGAAAGATATCAGCAAGAGTGGGTAGAGGTAATGGTGTATGTGGTGGACTACCTTTGATTTTGAAAAAAATTGTTATGGATGAACTTGAGACACAAGTGATGCATAGAAGGGATGGCTTGGGTAGCGGGCATCTAAGGAAGACCTAAGAGCATGTCAAAGCCAATGATTTTAGAGGTAATAAGGAATGGTGTAAATATAGTAAGAGACCCAACTATGATGAGAATAATGACATGACCATAAGAATTAGGAACTAGAAATGTGATTAGAGAAGTGGGACATTTGATAGCTAAAGGAGTTCAATGGAGAATGCATTGGTAAGGTTCGATGGATAGACCATAGTATTTTTGATAGTATAGGAAGCAATAGAAACATTAGTATACAATGAATCGAATAAAATGTAGTGTGATAATCAAGATCGAGAAGGTGATAACTAGCAAGGATACATCAGTTGTGGCAAAAATAAATTAAAGAGGCCCCAAGTAAGGAGGAGGCACAGTAATGGTATGTATGATTTGCAAAAGAATCAGTATCTTTCTTATCATTATTTGGTAAAGGGTCATTGAATATTTTTAGATTTTTATTATCATTGATTGGTTTGGAAGTAGATGGCTTGGGGAGCTCGAGTGCAGTGTTATCAATAAGATCTTGAATTAGATGTTTAAGCTTAAAGTAATGATCGATAGAGTGCATAATGCATCAAAGTAGTAGTCACATCTTGGATTTTCATTGTAGTTACGGCCATAAAGGTGATAAGGATTGATATTGAGTGGTGGAGGAAGAGTAATAATATTTCTTTTGATAAGTTGTGGTAATAGAAGCCGAGGTGTGTAATGTAGTTTATTAAAAAGTACACCTCATGGGTTAAAGTTGAATCTTATTAGGTGTAGAAATAGCGTTGATAGTGGTCTTTTCTTTAGTGGGATTAGCTGATGGATTTAATGTAGATGTAGCTTGAAAGATATTAGAAGGTGATGATGAAGAAGTATCATAGTATTTCAATTTTCCCATTGATAAAAAAGTTTTCTTCACATAATTTGAGTGTATGGCATAATTGATCAAATGAGGGAGAAGTCTCAAAAATGACACTCTCCTAAAGTGGAGTAAGATACTTTAAATAAAATATTTCTTGCAATTATGAATAACCGAGAACATTGGTCATCTTAGCAAGGTTGTTCATATAGCATAAAACATAGTATGTTAGATGTTCCTTGGATCCTTGTTTGTGTTAATCAAGTTGTGTGTATGATATCTTGATACTAATATTGATAGAAAAGTGAGCAAGGAAAGCATTAGCTAAGTATGTAAAAAAGGTTACTGAATGAACAAGTAGATCATAGAAAATACACATAGCGTAATCTTTTAGAATTCTAGGAAATAATTTAGCCAATAATGTAAGGTCATCCACATAGTCAAGACATGCCACATGAAAATATGAAGATGCTCCTAAGGGTCGCCATGCCCATTGAAGTTGGGAAGCCTTGGTGAAATGAATTTAGGAGGTAGTGGATGAGAGGATATGGTGGGTGCAAAAGGGATATGAAGAAGAAGTGAGGAATAAAGAGATGGAGAGGAATGTGAAGTAGCTTGTTGTAATTGGAGGATTTGGATTTTTAGAGATCCTGGTATAAAGAAGCTAGGTCTTGAGTGCCTGAAGAGGAGACTTTTCATGTGTGAGAAGTAATAGGTGGGGTGAAATGATTGGTAGGAGTAGGCATAGAAATGAGAATAATGGAGGTAGGTGGAAGAGTGGAATTAGGAGGTTGTGTTGTAATAGGAAGAGAAGTATTATTAGAGACTGGAGGGTTGAGCTTAGCTAGATTAGTGGCTTCCTCACGAGCAGTGAATAATAAGATA
The DNA here is from genome assembly GCA_018340775.1 of Taxus wallichiana var. yunnanensis. NCBI lineage: Eukaryota > Viridiplantae > Streptophyta > Pinopsida > Cupressales > Taxaceae > Taxus > Taxus wallichiana. The sequence goes on along the minus strand of CM031234.1, from coordinate 365,953,283 downwards.
TCTAAGTCTTGAGGATGTTCAACAATATGGGCTTAGAGGTCATGAAGGTCTTCATTGATAAAAAATTTATAAGTCACAGCCATGGGATAAGAATCAAAAGAATGCCTAGAAGCAAGGTAGGGTTTGAGCAAGTGGGTTCACCAAATGATTTAATATAAATTGAATTAAATATATATTTCAGAGTAGCTACTATAATAAATTAAATACAAATGATAATATACAAGTAAATGGACAAGAAAAAGAATGCAATAATATGAAACCCTAAGCAAGAAAGAGAGAGAGGGTAAATTAGATTATTTCATGTAACCTAAAGATGATCTCGGGTAGGTAAATAGTTGAATCGGGGACCGGGAGCATTGTTGTCAAGGCTCACTATAAATTCTGGAATTTAGAGATGTGAAAGACAAAGCGCCCACAAGAGGATAGGATCGCATGGGCACTAATGTCTATTCTAGGTGCTAGCGTCTGCTCTAAATATTTGGGACCTAATCTTTGTAGCGATGAAGGAGCTTCATTGTTGATGTCTACTTTTGCTCTTTTTTGTTCCTAGATCATTGATTATACTTATAACCTACAAAATAATTGTCTACTTGCACATGTACACAAACCACATCAAATCTAATAAAAAGATGTAAAATATGGAGTTAGACTAACCTCGGTGATCACCCGAAGATTGAACTTAGTACTGAGCATTGTATTACATTTCAGAATCTATGTAGTTATGTGTGTAAGTGTGTGTAATGATGCCCTAGATTTCCCTTGTGCAAGTTATGCTATGATAGCAAGGTAGAATGCTCCAAGTAATTCAAATGTATGATATGGAATAAAATAAACTTCACCTCCTATATTGTCTATGTAGAAGTGATGCAACACTTGTCCCTTGAGTGAATGTGCTAGATGGATGTTTTGTAATGCTCTTTATGCCTTTGGATGCAAGCTTAGGTGATAATAGATAATGCTAGTGTTTGGCCCTTTATTTTGGAGAAGTAACTAAGTATATATATGATTCCCTTATTTTAATTTCATAATTGACAACTGAAAGGCTGACCCAAAGTGTTAAAATATTCCCAAGAAGTAAAAGATACCCAAAAGAGTGAGAAAATGGGAGAGAGGGTCGGGAGTGCCTCAGGCGCTAGTATCCTATCGGGTGAGAAAAAAATCAAGTGGACAAATTGATGGGTATCCACCAACACTCTAGGAACCTAAGTCCCTCTACTTGAATGGTGCAGCTCCATGTTATTATGCATGTGTGAAATTAAATTATGTGATGGCCTTACGACGGGAATCCAACAAGAACACTCCACTAAACCTGCAGAAAAATCTTGTAAGGGAGGAATTTGTTGAGAGAGTAGGAAAGGGAGTTAGAAAAAGAGAGGGAGGATTAATATTGTAGGTAGAAAATCAAATGCCTACAACCATTAATCAAAGTACTTCAACACACATAGATATAGAAGAAGAAAAAATTGTAATTTGTAACAAGACAAGGTAAGATTAAGAACACAAAGTCTCAATAATATTCTTATCAAAAATGAATGAAACTCCTTCTTTCTTCATTGATGCTTTGGCAAAATTGTACATATTGGGAAATAGAAGAACATAGAGAATGGAACTAGAAGAAATAGTTATCTCTTTTGTTTCTTCACAAGTAGTAATCTCTCATGAGCATACAAAATTGACAACCCTTTGGAATGAGGGTACCATTACAATTTATAGAATTGTGAAATCTCTTCGCCTACCTCCCACGTGGCTTTTCATATGTCCCTTTGAACATGTGACTTTTCAAATACTTAGGGATGAAATTATGTTCCCTTTTATTAATTGAGGGTGACTTATTACAATTTTTATTAAATTCACATTTAAATTGAATGGGACAATGTCATGATTTCTCAACGAAGAATTAGAAAAAGGAGGGGAGAAAAGAGGAGATAGAATGAGATATGAGAAGAAAGAATAAATAACAAATGCTCCAAGTCATGGATGAGGAACACTTCATCTTCGATGAATATTTGTAGTGAAGATGTTGAAGATGGAAACTATTCCCTGATAATCTTCCACAAAATGCTACACTGAAAGAAAATTCTGATGAAGTTCACTCTAAACACTTTGTCCTTACCGATGAAGATCATAATATCCTTCTTGTATATGACACAAAGGTACCTTGGACCACTAATTCAATGTTTAAAACATTGTTGAGACTTCCTGAGGTGGATTCAAGATGACCTGTGGACAATGCTCGTGATGATCCTCTATGGCATTTTCATGCTCTGCAGACAAAGATGGCTCTTTGGAATGATGCACTTTTCTCATACACACCAAGAAGGTAAGTGATGAGAACCGATGAGTACACCATTGAAAACAATGAAGAATGCCCATTCTATAACATGAAACAACCATTCCAAACCATGAATCACCACCATTCCTTTGATCTTCTGATTACATATATGAATGGGAAACTAGAAAAATTACTCAGACAATGAAGCCATGAAAATATTGTTACCCCAAGGGCATGGATGACCAAAATTTTGAATCAATCAATTCATCAAAAAAAAATCCTCCACTATCTCCCTAAGTCCACCAAGTATTTGATCCTTGAGATTTTTGAAGTCCCTACAGCGACATCACTATCCCCCACATCTAAGTACTCGGATGGGAGAGTTGTAACTGGTTTGATGCCTGTGAACTTGAACTTCATGGCTTCATGGGCACTTCTCTGTATCCGAAAAGGGGGTTTACTATTTTTAGAAAATGTGATTTTTCACCTTTTTTAACTTGGATCACCTCTGGTCACCTTTCTCGATCCTATGAATATTCACTGAAAACTATGCCTTTACAAAAACTATTTTCTTGTGAAGGCTTGTTATATATAGTAAGCTCTTCTATAGAGACTTACTATTTTTGCAAAGTGGGTCTCTCTAGCCTCAAATTCAGATGAAATCAAATTTTTTGATGTGGGTTTTTATTTTTCATCTCACATTTGAAATTAAATCTTAATCGGTCTTGGAATGGGAGAAATTAAATTTCAGAAATTTGGGTCCACGAAACTAGGGTTTTCTCATTGAAAAAACAAGAGCCATGCATGTAAAATATTTTACTTGGGTCTTAAAGGTTCTGTAAATATGGATGAATGCAAAAAACTCTGCGTTGATTCATACATCGGTCTTCAAGATATGAACAGTCTCACTTCGTGGGTTATGAAGTTCTTCTAACGAGAAATATTGCTTAGAGCATTTAAAAATTTGGGTTTTTTAATATATTTCTCATTATTTGATCATGGAAACATGTGTGCAATGGATGGAAATGGAAAATGGTGAAGGAGGAATTCTAGAAAAAAATTGCCAGAGTTCCAGGTGAAAATGGAGAAGTGTGGGGAATGAGCAAAAATGGCTAAGTGAGGTTTATATAGGTGGGAGATGGAGAGAGGAGAGAGAGGAAATGGGTGCATTTTTATACCCCCATTTTACCCTTTGTGAATGGGATAGGAGGACACCAAAAATACACCTCAACCTGGTGAGGACACATGCACGGGTGAGGGAAAATGAGAAAAATGCTTGATTTTAGCTCCTTAGGTCAATTTTTGGTCATATGAGCATCTTGGTGGACACATGGAAGGGGGAGGAAATTTTTCTGACCCCTTGTCCCCTTGGAATGGGTTAGGGTATACCAAAAGTATTCCCTATCCTAGAGGTGACACTTGGCGAGCTTGCAAAGCGAGGAGGGGGCTCAAAATTTAGCCAAGAGTGTTTCACGGAGGTCTCCTCGGGGTCACATGGTGGAACAAAAGGCCCAAGGTGGTGGGCACATTTTTATACCCCCTTATCCCCTTGGAATGGAAATGCGACACCAAATTTTTTTCATCATCCTGGTGAGGACAAGTGGCACCCATGCGAAGTTGGAGCGGGTGCTAGAAAGTTGAGAAAGGGTGCTTAACCAGCTCCCCATGATCATGTTGAGGGTCTGTGAGGCTCAAGGTGGGGGAGGAATAATTTTCTACCCCCTTACCCCCTTGGAAATGGATAGAGGGACACCAAAATTTTTCCTCAACCTCATGTTGCCACATGGCACTAGAGAAAATGACTAAGTATCAAACATGTACCTTGGGCGATGAGGCTTGAAAATGGCATATCTTGAGCTCCCGGATGAGTTTTTTCACACTTATTTATATTATTTTGGATGCAAAATACATTTTGAGAATTATAAGAGGGTTCCCAAGATATTATTCTTCTTGAAACCTCCTCAAAAATTATCTTTTTATTAGGACCGCTAGTTATGTCTGTAAAGAATGGCTTGTGGAAAGTCGGGCATAGGTGTTGTGAAAAATATGAGATTACCACATTGAAGGGGCTTCAATTATATTTCCATTTATATAATTTTTACACTCCACTTCATTCTAGAGATCCCAAAATCATCTCTTGAAGCTCATGTGTTCTTTCACAAGATACAAGCTCCTTCGGCCTCAAAAAACCCACTTTTCTTGAACTAACTCCTAAACCTTTGAATATTTCAAGAATATTCCTAAATCAATTACAAAGTGATACTAGTTCATTAATGCACCTCCTTGATGAATTCAAATCTTTAACTTGGATCCATAGAATGTGTACCCTCTTGAGAAAGACTAGGAATAGCTAGTTGTATACACAAAATCACCCACTTTGGGTATCTATATAGTCCTAATCACATACTTTTATTTATATGATTCCTAAGAAAGAAAAGTACTAATTAACCCATGTCTTTGGCTCTTTACTTTATTTCAATTATCCTTTTTGGTCTTACACACCTTCTTTCCCAATCTGACCTTGAACCCTTCAATTTCTCTAATTCTAGACACTAACACCCACCAGATGCGCCAATGCTAGGCGCCCCCATCCCCTCAAGGCGCCCCCAACCTCTTTGTACTTTGTTCACATATTTTGGGTCCTTTTTAACCATTTGGGCATCTTATCTTTGGTAGTTGGCCTTTTCGAGGTTAATTATGAAATTCAAGCAAGGGAATTATATAAATATAAATTTATGTGACCATAATAAAGGACCAAACACTAAGCATTAGATATCACCACCTAAGGTTACATCTCAAGAGCATTCAAACATTCATTCTAGCTTCGAAAAAGGGACAAGGTACTTCATTCTTCTACATACACTTCATAGGAGGGGAAGTTCATTCTTTCATGCACACATCTATCTACATTTCTTATATCTATCTACTTTCTCACTATCAAGTGCGACACATAAAAGAGCCACCTAGGGAACAATTCCGCACACACACACATAGAAATACATTGGGTCTGAGATGTAGTGCAAGGTTTGGTTGTAAGTTCACTTCATGATAGCCAAGGATATTCGACCCCTCATTTTCATTATTTTATTTTTGGGATTTGATGCACTTTAGGGATTCACGGGTCATTTCTTCATTGCAGGTTACAAATGACATATGTGGACTTTGTGCAACATACTAGTGATAATAAGCGAAGGACAGTGAACATCTTGTGACCATGTGAAACTAGTTTTTGCAGCTTCCGAGTAGATATAAGCACCAAAATAGGTCTCAAGTGCCCCAAGCACCCTTGACCCTCCATAGGCACCCCAGTCTAGGTATTCTGACATCTCTGTATTTTTTTGTACTTCATCACGGCATTTTGAGTTCTTTTCCAGATATTTTCTAGATCAAAGCACAACTTTGGTATCACATCAAAATCAGCAAAGTGCTTTTTCCTTTTATTTGTAACTAGGTTTTTATACTTTCTATCTTATCTAAGTCTCGGTGACCTATCAAAGTAAAATCACAATCTAATCCTAGCTCGTATGTATGTGCATAGCCTACTCGGTCTCACTGATCTGCTAGTCCATCACATCAATCTAGGTCCATAACTCGGACAACTCCTTCACATAGGTATACATCACCACCTCATTTTACTTCACATAAGTGTTTATCACCTCCATGCTCTACTTCACATAGGTTTCCATCACCTTCGTAGTCTCCTCCACATAGGTTTCTATCACCTTTACAATCTCCCCACATAGGTTTCTATCATCTCTATGCTCTCCTCCACATAGGTTTCTATCACCGTTTAGGTCTCATTCATGGATACATAATTTTTCTCATACACTGCAAGTCTTAGAGCATGATCACATGCCTTTATCTCTATAAGCATCAAATGGAGGTGCCTCATCTTTCACTTTCATTGGATAGCACATTCATCATCATACACTTTGGGGGAATCATGTTTATTCTTCCCCTCTCTAAGTACTCAATTGTCTTGCATTTCCACTTGTTCACTTTACACTTTGCATCTAGTCTCTCCCACACATCTTACATAGCTTGATACACTCTCACATCATCATTACCTAATGACACACTATTGTGTTATGGTTCATACTTAACTGTTGAGGGTATACTATACACATGAACCTCACACACTACACACTACACACTTCATGTACTCATTCGCATATCGTTCTCGTAACTTTTATCACACATCACATGCACTCTACACATTCATGAAATATATTTCTTGCTTCTAATTTTACATGTTACACTCATTACCCTATGACGCACTCTACTTCCATGGTTCATACTGATCGCTTAGGATCTCAATATAAAATGAACTTCACCACATCACTCACAATTTATGCTCTACGCTTTGATGATCACATCTTTCTAACACACATGTTCAAACCATTTCCCTATGACACACTCTTATTCTATGGTTCATTATTAACTCCTGAGGAGGCATGTATAAATAATCCTCATCTTATGAATACACATCCACTTGGGGGCATGTTTCTCCTATCACACTCACATTGCATTCCATTCCATCTCATCCACAACATATTGCATATCTTGGTCACATTTACTCTTGCTTTCTCATGCTTACATGTACACTTTATTACACATGCTAGACATATATCTTGTATGTCATTATCTTTCTATATACACATGCGAGTTCACTTGCCTTTTAGTTGTGGATGTAGATTTCATACAAATTGATACACGCAAAGCATAGATGCTTGCACAAGATTATTACCAGTCCCGCAATGGATCCTAAGGGCATCCAATTTCATACATTACATGTGTTATTGTTTTATTTTTCATAGCACATTACTATATCATATTATACACACTTTGACATACATTGTATCTTTCTAGCATGCTACTGGGTGCTTCATGTGCAGCATTTACTTTGCAAATCTATTTTCCACCATGGTTAGTTATCACATAGCTTGATATTGTTTGCTCTTTTCTTCCATTATATGCAATTTTTTGTGGGATTTTCCCTATGTCTTTATTTTCCTCTAATTACTTGTATGCATACAGCCACTACAACCTCAATTGTCTTGTGACATCATGAAGAATGTCCCATGTTTTCAACCTATTTTTCGCGATCTACTTTGTCTACATTATTGTTTGTTTTCCATTGTTTGTTTGTGTGCTTAGCTTACATCTTGTCTTCTACATGCATGGTTATATTGCTTTCACTAACACTTATCTTCCTAGCAATGTGTATGTGTGTGCATTGTTTTTACCAAGCACACTCCCTACCCCTACAGGCATCAATTAAATTTCAAGGTTCAATCCTCCTTTGGGCCGCATACACCACCTTGTGACGTTACATGCACCCCAAATGAGGGGGAATATATCAGGTGAATCAATCACCCCATTCAACAATCTACAATCACACTTTAGCACATTTCAAAGCACATAGTCATCACATAGTCTTCAATCACAAGAATGGCCCTGATCCTAACTTGGGTCCTCAAGACAAAGACAATCACCAATGCCCAAACCTAGAAAGTGGTGCCTAGGTCCCCTTGACCTTTCCTAGATGCCTATGACTAGGGGTAGTTACACAACATTTTTTTTCAGTTCACATAGCGGCTTTTACAAGATAGACAGTTCTTCAACACTCGACATGCAAGCATCACACTTTATTTTCTACTTTCATGTTGGATCATAATTTTTCGAACCGGATCGGATTTTTACACACCATATATAGTGGTGTTCACATTTTGGGAAACAGTTAAAGGTTGGAGGATGACACCATAATTTTCTCCCTACACTTCTTCTATTCTTGGCGTGAGATTGCCCAAAAACTCGCATTCAACGCAACTGACATGAGATCACCCAAAAACTCACTCTTCTACAACATCTTCATGATCCTTTCTATCTATTTTCACTCATCATGGATTAGGTGCACATGTTCCTTTTTCATTTTTACATACTTTTACACACTTATTACACATTTTGATCATATATACACGCATATTTGACTACTTATTCATTCTTCTCTTTTGCATGTCCATCCTTATGGGAAGTGGTAGTCACATCAATCACACAACATCACACATCGGTCAACATCGAAAAAAGTTACAAATGTGACATCTACACATACGCTCTCACCATGTTTTTCACTTCCTCTTTTATAGCTTCCACGCTTCACATGTTTTTCACATCGATCTACATGTTTTTCACCATCGATCTACATGGTTATTAGGTATGCATCTCTTATCTAATTTATGTTATCAAGCATTTGGTCAATAACATAAACTGGGGGAAAATGTAGACACAAAATCATGCATTTAGGGTATCTATCTAGTCTTGATCAGATATTACTATTTATATGACTCCTAAGCAAGAAAAGTACTAATTAACCCATGTCTTTGGCCTCTTTACTTGTTTTAATTCTCCTTTTTGTTCTTACAAACCTTCTTGCCCAATATGACCTTCAACCCTTCAGTTTCTCTAAGTTTGAACAACAACGCCCATGTAGGACACCAATGTCGTGCACCCCTATCCCCTCTAGGTGCCCCCCAACCTCTTTATACTTTGTTCACATATTTTTGGTCTTTTCTATTTGTTTGAGCATCTTATCTTCTTGGTGGTACTATTTTTGGGGTTAATTACAAAATTCAAGCAAAGGAATCATATAAATATAAAGTTATGTGACCATTAAAGGACAAATCACTAAGCACTAAGCATTAGTTATCATCACCTAAGGTTACATATTAAGAGAATTCAAGCATGCATTCTAGCTCCTCATAAGGGATAAGGGACGACATTCTTCTCCATACACTTCATAGGAGGGGAAGTTCATTCTTTCATGCACACATCTATTTACATTTCTTACATCTAGCTACTTGCTCGTTATCAAGTGCGACATGCAAAAGATCCACCTAGGGCACAATTCCACACACACACACATAGAAACACATTGGTCTTAGATATAGAAAGCATTTGGTTGTAATTTCACTTCATGAAAGCTAAGGATAGTCCGAACCCCTCCTTTGCATTGTTTTCTTTTTTGGGATTTTATGTACTTTAGGGTCTTACGGTTCATTTCTTCATTACTGCAGTTACAAGTGACATATGTGGACTTTGTGTGACATACTAGCGATAAGAAATGAAAGATAATGAACATCGTGTCACCGTGTGAAACTAGTTTCGCAGCTTTTGAGTAGACATAGACACCCATAGGATCTCAGTGCCCCCGACCCTCCATAAGCACCCTAGTCCAGAGAATTTTGACATCTCTCGCATTTTTTGGAATTCATTTCATGACACTTTGAGTTCTTTTCTATCTATTTTCCATATTGGCACAACTTTAGCATCACATCAAAATCAGCTAAGTGTTTTCTCCTTTTATTTGCAACTAGGATTTTATACTTTCTAGCTTATCTTGTTTGTGTTAATTCTATCCTTAATTGTTATATTCAACACTTCTACATAGCATAGAATTAGGCATTTATTTATTTCAATATGTTCTTAATCACTAGTCCCAAGCATGTTGAAAAATCCACCTCGAAAGGGACTATCTTGAAAGACTCATTCAGACTTTTATCTTCCTTTTCGACACATGGAAAGGGTGAGACCACAAATAATAACATTATACAATTGAAGGATAGGCCTAGCATGAGGATGGACCGGCCCGGAGAGGTTTTGGGGAAACGTTACAAAAAAAATTTCAATACTAGGGTAAAGTTGTCATGTTTTCAAGTGAATTTTTCCCTTACAAAAACACATGATAACATGTCCGAAGCCATAAAAATAAATAGTTTAAGTTCGACAAGGTTGTAAGATGTGTAAGACCAAAAAAATACAAGAGATAAAGCAATGAGGCCAAAAGTAGTTGTCAACCACTAGTTTTCTTACTTAGAAATCATGTATACATTAGTATGCTTTAGGACCTAGAAATATACCCAAGTGTGTGATTCTGTGTCTACAAGACCATAATTTTGGATAAGGTAAAATTTTGAACATAATTTTGTAATTTTGTTGGAAATTTGTAACTAGACCCACATAGTTTTAAATATAAATAAGGCCATGTATAAGGGATTTTCTACATATTTAAAACTGAAATGGTAGATGTTAGAAAACTTCTTAATTGAAATCATGCAAAGGTAGTTAAGTAATGCATATGGAATGAAAACTAATAAACAATTTTCTTTATGCTAACTATGAACATAGAATCGAAATGTGTAAAATAACAACCAACATCGGGGATGAATAAAAAGGAAAAGTGCCTCCCCTACTTTACAAGATTCTTTTGTCTTAAGATGAGACAACTATTTAAGTTCGAGAAGTGTTATAAGGATATTGATGCTTAAAATTTGACTTGATGTATTGCACAATATTCAATGTATATGTAAGATAAGAAAAATAGAAGATATGTAAATATCCTCTATCCTAGAAAGATAATATGAAAGGGAAGATTAAGGTATAAGAAGGCCAATAATCACTTCATATTGTGTAAAATGATAAATAACATTGTGCAAAAGGTTGGATCAATTTATTGTTCATTGATTTTGGGTTGGATTTGGTTCCAAACAATAATATAATTCTAGTATTATGTGTTATATATCCCTCTAGTTTAAATTCTTAACATTTTTCCTTTTTCCATTTGTACCACATTTTGCACTTCTTAAAATATAATGTTGGTTGAATTTAAGTCACTTTTTAAAGTCCTATAAATAGATATTTATGTAATAATCTTTAGACTAAAACATTAGTATGTCCCGATGAATGATTCCAAGGACCTTCATTAACCCATTAAAGCATATAAAATCTCAAAAGCATATTCCCTTAGAAAAATAGATGGTATGCTTTTGATCTCTTGGAATTTAAAAAACATGTTCTTTATTGTTTTTACATTTAAATCTATATTTATTTTGCAAATATAAATGGATTTTTTCAATCATGTGTTACTAATTTAATATATTATTTATTCAAAAATAGTTAGTGAATATTTGTCATGATCATTTCACTTTGTTTGAATTGAGGTCCACATGTTTCACTTTTTGTCTTGCAAATGTGACTGCATCTCATTCCATGTTGTAGATATTATACTTTCTAAGGGGGCCTTGAAAATGTGTTGGTGATATGTTTTCCATATCTCGAGGTGAGATCAAGAAAAAAAAATCATTTATTTATCCCATATTTTTTGGTACCTTAATATTATGCTCATTGAAATTTATTATATGAAACGTGATAGTCTAGTATACTACTAATTAGCTTTGTTCAAATGTTTAGCAAAATAAAATTGAGATAACTATCCTGCTACATATTGTCATGTTTTTTCTCATTATGGATGCTAAATTTTTATTTTGTCAGTTTATAAATACAAAGATTGCATTTGTAGGTGGTTAATGAAACAACATGGTTGATCGTGAGAATTTAATATCTATAGACATGTAAAATGTCGACATGAATAATTCACCAATCATATAATAGCTATCCATCCCCATCACTAACCTTATAATAATTAATTATAAATTTAATTAATTATTATATTATATAAAATCATATTCCAATTATTTCATATTCCATAAATCCCATTTACACCCTTAGAAATATTAATACATTATTAATATTTCACTTATTACACTAACTAATCCTCATTAACTATTTTCCACTAATTTAAAAATACTCACCCACCTACCACCTACCCTATACCTATTCTATGCCTAGCCTTTCCATCTAATCACACCACTAAATGCAATTAATCTCTCCAAATCAAAGCTAAATAAGCCCCTCAAATCTAGAGGCTTCTAATTCTAGAAACCTCTCCATCTTTCCCTCTTCTTTTTAAAATAATTCAAATAAAAATACACTATTCTATGGATTTTAATTCAATGGAGAGTTCTTAAGAAATATAGAATTCTCTACATCTAGAAAATTCTCTCCTCTCATCTAATTTCAACCATTGATTCAATCCACCATGGAAAGATCTTAGCCATTGATTTCTACCTCCTCCAACTATAAATAGAGGTGCCACCCTCCATGGCAAGCACCTTATAAATTTGCAAGTATATGTTGCCCAATTCTCAAGCCAAGCAATCTTCATAGCAATCTATCAAGCTCAATCAAGCAATTAATCAAGGGGAGGTACTTCGCTAAATTTTTCCAAAATCAAGCATCTTTACATCCATTCAACAAGAAAATCAAAGGAGAAAATCCAAATCAACAAAGGAGGAGGATTCCACTTGTAGGTAAGTATAGTTAAATTTATTTCTCCTTCTTTTCATCTTGCTCAATAGAGGTAGTTGATTAATTGTGTTGTTGGCTTTTGCATTGGTTTGATTTCAAAATCATCTCATGTGTGCATGCTAGCATAATTTTTCATCAACATTTTGGCACCCACCATGAGGCTTACCCCCCTAATTTTCATTGAATTATTCACATTATGGACTAAGAACAAATTCCTAAAATTTTAGAATTTTTCAATGAGATTTAAACTCAAATTTTGATTTTTCATGTCTTTGTGTCGTATCGATGCACGTATGCCCCAAACAATGCATTTTTCACACCGTGGCAACACGTTTACTTGATAGTTTTGGCTCTAAATGTGCAAGAAAACATTTCAGCACATTTGTCTACTTTTAGCACGTTTATCAAACTTTAAGTGTGTTTGTACCTTGTATTGGTGCGTTTGGTTACTAATACTTTTTTGTGCAAGATTAGTGCATTTGTGAAATATGTTAGCGTGTTTTGCTCAAGTTTAGTGCTTTTATCTCATGTATTTACGCATTTATATTTTGACACTCTATCTCTGCAAGTTGTCTATTGTTGAATAATATCAACACGTTTATCGACTTTCGGTGCATTTGTTTACTGTTCTAACGCGTTTATACTAACATTTTTTCTATGCGGAATTTAGTACATTTTCCGATTATCGCGCATCTATCAAACTTTCAAAGGCATACACTTCCCGAAAGAGTGTGTTTGAGTCCTAACACCCTATCTATATAGGTTTTTCATACTTTAGCGTGTATATCTTGTTGTAGCACATTCATACCTTATTTTAGCACATATAACATGTAGTAGCGCATTTATTTGTAATAGTATATTTTGTCTTCATATTGACTAATAACCCACACATATTGCTCTTTTGTCATGTTTTCTTCAAAATAACATTCTATTTTTTAAAGAAAACTACATAAACAAGGGGAAACTCTATCGGATTTAGCATTTAATCTAACATTTTTGGTTGTAAGGTACTAATTATATCTAGACTACTAACCCTTGTTTGCATCCCGAACGGTCCAAGAATATTGGGGTTTTAAGTAAAACTACTAACCTTTTTGTCTCGCAGGTTCCCTTGTTGAAGACCCCATTGAAAACTCATTTTTTATTAAATTTGTGTGTTATCCTTTTTGTACTTTGTGTACTTTTAAAACCCAAAGGTGACACCATGTATGCTCTCCTCTCACATCCTAGGATGATCTTGAGGATCAAAAGTGGTTAACCTTCCTTCCTTTTTCTTTTGTAGGGGGTAACGTGATGTGGAAGTGACACCCGCACACTTACTATAAACCTAGGAGTCTCGTGACCATGGGCTTCACCTCCACACATGTAGACACACCCGTATATAAATTCTTGGAGAGATGTCGTTATTGGCTAAGCATTTACATGTTTTAAGCATAACGTGAAGTGAGGGGCTTCCACATCCCAATACCCAAGCCTTAGACAACATCCTTGCAATATGGATTTGGGCCCCACGTACCATAAGGTATATAGGGGACACCCCTAGAGAGCTTGTTTATCCTAGCATAGGTAGCCTTCGGCTGCAACCAAGCTATAGTGCAGGGGAAGGAACCACCGAAGATTACTTCGTTATCCAATCACACATCGACGTAAAGGTGGGCCATCTCAGTGAGTGCCACTGTCGTGTGTGGTATTTAAAGCAGGTTATATCTTGATTGCAATCCCACTTGACTAGTTAGGATTGTGTGTACATGAGTGTACTTGTTTTGGTGTTTTGTTGAAACCAGTGAAATAACCCTCACACCAATCCTTGTAAATAAATCTTATATCTATCACCCACCAATTTTTTACCATAACCTTTTAACCTTAATTTTTAAAAATATACAACGTCATAACCACCCATTACATGACATTGGTCACACTCACTTCACCTTTCTCCATATAATACCCAAATTTTGACCATAAATTATTCCCTTAACATTATACCCACATTTTGTAAATAATAAATCAAATTTTTGGTCTCCATAGACTTTAGACATACACTACCATCATATAAATATTTTCTCATTAAACCTCTCACGTTAATAAAAATCCAAAAAATAGAAAAATCCACACTCCCATCTTATTAAACAAAATTCATAATCCCACATTCATTCATCCTTCACTAACCTCAACCACACCTTTTCCACTTTCAAAGAAAAACACACTATCATAAACCACATAAGACTTACCCTATTAATCACTTGGCATTTCCTATTGGCATCCTAATCAACCTAGGTCTATAAGACTCTGAAACTCATACCAATCATATAATTCTCCCATCCCAAAATCTCGTCATAACCTTATATCAAATCATACACATCTTAAACATCCTATTTACGATCCCTTTTGATACGATTGACCTAATCTTATTAATCAACATCTTGCTAATAGACAAAAATATCCTTATCATCTATCCTATTCTTCTAAGCCCTTATAACAAGGCACATCCTAATCCCTCTATTAACGAGGCAAATCCTTCTTCTATTATCTCCCTTGATTACTTCCATTCTATAAGAAAGATTAGATTATTGAGATTATACGTCAAATTTACTAAGGAATCGTAATCCCCCCTCTTTTCATCCAAACATCCTTCATTCCAAAACACTTTCATCTCACACATCTCACTAACATCATAATCTAATGGCACCTAAGTGAATAATAACTCGATCCTAATTTGGAAATGATGACGAAAATAGTCACCACAACATGGAAAATGATTTATTCCACCATAATTATTATGATGTCAATACTGAAGAAAATCGACCTAGAGGAGAAGATGAGGATACCATGGTTAACACTAGTAGTGATGATGACTCTAGTACCTACTTTACAGAAGGAAGAAGAAGAGAAATGTTAAACCACTTCATTGAAAAGAATAAAGATGCCCTTTTACTCTAACTATATCACATGGGGGAAAACTTCCTTCTGATTACACCTGCAACCAACTCCATAGTCTTCTCCCAGATGAAAATGATAACATTGGCCAAATACCACCTTCCACACACCATCATAATCCAAATCACCATCACGTTGTACATGGATGGGATGGTAGAGAGAACAACACCAATATATCCAAAGAAGTCGTATTATCTCAATTACAACAAATGAGTAATCAAATCACCCAATTAGCCTCTCAAATCGAACCATAACCATCCAATGATCATGGATCCCATCATTCCCAACCCAATTTCAAACCACCACCTCCTAATCCTCCAAAACCAACCTTGGAGCAAGAAGTGAAGTCTATGAAGGAAACACTTCAAGGGTTGCAACTCGGCACACAAGGATGATAGTATAAATTTGAGGAACTTTGTCCCTATCCTTTTGACCACAAAATTTTACGGGTCCCTTTTCCACCATATTTTGAACCACCCAAATTTGAAAAATACAAAGGAAAAGGAGATCCCTGTGAACACGTTAAGGAGTTCTATATGCTTTGTCAAGAAGTCACCTACAATGACTCATATTTGTTAAGACTCTTCTCTAGAAGTCTAGGTGGTCTCACTTTAGAATGGTTCCTTGATTACCTAAAGGCTCTGTTACAAAATTCGTCGACTTAAAAAAAAATGTCAAACACTTTTCCTATAATGTAGAACATGATGTCACTATGATTGATTTATGCAATACCAAACAAAAAATGGTGAAAGTTTCTCATCCTTCCTAACAATGATGGTGAGCCTTATTAGCCACATTCCATGGCCCATACCTAAAAAACAACTAGTTGTCATTTTTGTTTCAAACCTCAATCAAGAATCAGCCTTTCATTTACAAGTCCATTACGTAAACATGTTTGATGACATCATTGAGAAGGGAATCAAATCGAGATAGCCCTTATTGTAAAAGGCCTTATTATGAAAATCCTAAGTACTTTAACCATCTACAGAAAACCTAAGTTTTTAATAAGAATAAGAATGTTGTCGGCGATAGAGTGGAAAACACCAAAAATATACATCACGTCCATACCACAACTGATATATATGTCCCCAAAGGACAAAACCAGCCTACCCAAGACATGAGGTGACGAACATACACCCCCTCGATGAATCTATGGAAGCAATCCTTGATAAGTTAATTACTGCCAATATGGTTGTTTTTCCTCAAACTCAACCCATCGATGAGTCCCAACCCAAACCTTCATGGTTTAAAGAAAATGAATATTGCAAGTTCCATAAAATCAAGGGTCATGCCACACATCGGTGTATGAAATTAAAGAATTATATTCAAGACCTTATCAACCGAGGTGAAATCAAAATAGAGGATAATTCTTCCACTTCTTCCCAAAATCAGAAGCTTAGGATATATCAAAATCCCCTTCCTAATCATGGATAGAACAATGCCTCTAATCAAGGTCAGCAGAAGTCTAGAAGTAAACCCGAATCATCCACTCATCATTCCAACCACATCAATTATCATCGTGTACCCCTCCCCTTACTCGTCACTTGTCAATCATAATCACTATTCTCCCCATCAAATAGCCATCATTAAAATAAATTTCCCTTATAGAACCCTTTGGTGTGATGTCACTATCCGCAGAACCATGTGGTAGTTCAAGGAGTCACTCCATCATCTTCCAACCCAACACCGCAAGCACAATATAATATCATCGAACATCTGAGAAGAACATATATCCAATGGACCTTCTTAAGACATCATTTGTTCACAAAGACATTTTATATCCTAAGAACACGTGTCCCCACCGACACCGATCCTACACAATTTTAGGCCCTTTTCTCCCATCTCTATCTGTATCCACAATCCCACTCACCTTCACCCAACGGGACTTACCACCACACGGCCCTGCTCATAATCTTCCTCTGCGTACATTGAAGTCCACATCAACAACATCCATGTTAAGAGAGTGCTAATAGACAATGGATCGGCCCTTAACCTTTGTACCTTGAACCTCATTCATTAGTTGGGATATAGTGATTTGGATCTAAAGCAAGATATAATTACTATTAAAGCATATGACAATATAAAGCATAGATCAATGGGCACCATCTATTTACCTATCAACGTCGGGCTTGTCATGCTCCCCACCCTCATCCATGTTATAGACATCCAGTTCCCACATAACCTCTTTCTTATTGAACCTGGATTCATGAAATGAATGTTGTACCATCCACACTCCATCAATGTATCAAATTTGAACATGTTGGTATAGAAATTACTATCCACAATGACCCTCAACCCTTCCAATATTGTCAAGCATTGGAAGCTGAAATTTATTGGGAACCTTATTGTCCTATCACTGAACCTACACCAACATCATCACCACTATCATCATTTATTGCTTCATATATCTCACCGCAGTGCCTCCCATCCACATCACATAATGCAAAACATCATCATCTGCCCCCCCTTCTACCTACTCCATCCATATCCACTCCTTTGTTACCCACTTCACCACTAAAACTAAAGATGACATGGTGCAGAGAGTATAAAACCTTCAGCATTGACCAACTACCGCTATCACCCAAAAACTCGGAAGGCCCGCCGTCTATCCAAACAAATGGAAAACATATGTTTTACGCTCATCTAATTTTATTTGTTTCAAATATCTTGCTAATGAGTACATTAAGCCATCTGATTCCACATGGCTTATTGATGATTTTATACCTTTTTGTTATTCCGATAATGACTACTTAATCCCCAAAAGGATGATGATCCATATGGGGTACTCTAGAAGAGGACTAGTTCGCTATGAATAAGGCATCCCCGAAACCTAACCACTATCCCTAACCTTGATGGTCATGGACTTGGGTACCATCCACCTGGTGAAAGTATCCATGATGACCTTAATGACACTTCCAGTACCACTAAGGAGGTCATTGATAACATCGATACAAGTTTCATCTATAGCTAATACAAAGACCTCGCTACCACTAATATTTTCCACGATACCACTATTTTCACCTTAAGACATCGCCCTCACTTATCCATAACTCATTGAATGGGATCAATGATCAAAGCATCCTCCTCTTGACTCATTTAAAAATGATGAAGCAATTCTTGAGTTCATGGGAACTCGTGATAATATACCTGTTGGGGATCATAAAAAGGGTTTCCAAATATGTCTAAATGTTGATGCCTATTTTGGGACACAGGATCTTCCCCTTTTCCTTCCATCCCAATTCCCTCATCCCAACTTCTCTTGTCACCTTGACAAGGAAGATCCCCTTGCTAAATTCTTCCAAGAATCCCCAAATCTTGAAAATGATCCAGTCATTAATCAACTTCTCTAGCCCATGAATCCCTACAAGATGGTTCAACATCCATTATTAAGGAAACTATTAACATCAACATCGACATAGAAGAAGAACCCAAGATTCTCAAACTGGGGGCATCTTTGTCTACAGAAGAACATAACATCTTTACTACACTCCTAAAAGAATTTTTAGATATATTCGCATGGTCCTATGTGGATATGCCTAGTTTGGATCCTTCTCGTGGTCCACAATCTGTAGTGTGTAAAGATGCAAAACCATTCAAACAAAAATCTGAAAAATGCATCCAAAAGCTATGATATTTATCAAAGAGGAGTTACAAAGGATTCTTGATGTCGATTTCATCCGACCCATTGGTTATTCTGAATGGATCTCTAATATCTTCCTAATAGGTAACAAGACTAAGGGCATATGAATCTATACCGATTTCTATGACATCAATAAATCTTTCCCTAAATATGATTTCCCACTACCAAATATTGATATGATTATCGACTCTCTGATAGATGGGAACGAAATTTTGTCTCTCATTAATAGTTTCTCTGGCTATAATCAAATCAAAATTTCTAAAGAAGATCAACATAAAATAACTTTTACTACACCTTGGGGCATGTATTGTTATCGATTCATGCCCTTCGGACTCAAGAATGTCGAGCTACTTACCAACGTGCCATGACTGTCATTTTTCATGATATGATGCATGATATAGTCAAGACTACATCGACGACATTCTAGGAAAATCTAAAACTCGTGTAGAACATCTGAAGTCCTACGTTGAATTTTTGAATGACTTTGAGAATACAAAGTCCGTCTTAATCCTAAGAAATGTGTTTTTGGCATCACATCCGGCAAGCTCCTAGGCTTTATTATCTCCAGATGTGGAATTGAAATTGATCTAGATAAAGTTAAAGTTGTAATCAAAATGCCTCCGCCTAAAAATCTCAAATAGTTATGAAGCCTACAAGGAAAAATTCAAGCCATCAGGAGATTTATATCACAACTAGCAAAAAAATGTCATCTATTCCATCATCTACTTAAAAAGGGAATAGAATTTCACTAGAATGAGGAATTTCAAGTATTTTTGACAAAATAAAGGAATATTGATGCATCCTCCTATTTTGGTACCTCTTCTACTTTATATATCAGCTACTCAACATGCCTGGGGGCCCTTCTAACACATGCCTTGGGGGCCCTTATAGTTAAGGAAAGGAACAAGCCATATATTATTTAAGTCGAACATTAATTGCATATGAGCTCAACTACACTCCTATGGAAAAAGTGTGTCTTGTTGTAGTCTTTGCCTCTCAAAAGCTACAACATTACATGCTCAATAATATTACTAAGCTCATAGCTAAAGTCGATCCACTTAAATATTTACTTTCTAAATCATCTCTCACAGGATAGATGTCTAAATGGATCATGTTTCTCAACACATTTGACATTAAATATGTTAATCAGAAAGCTATCAAAGGAAAAGTACTAGTTGACCAGTTGGCAGAAGCTCCAGTCTCTAATACTACACCACTCACCATGTGGTTCCCAGATGAATCCATATGTACAGATACCACAAAATCAAAATATGGACATTATACTTTGATGGATCCTTCACACATCATGGCTCAAGAGCAGGTATCATATTTATCTCTCCTCAAGGATACTTAATCCCAAAATATTTTTGGCTTTCTTTTCCTTATACCAACAATATTGTTGAATATGAAGTGCTCATTGTTGGTTTAAAAATGTGTATTTAATGAAAAATTAAGCATCTCAACATCTTTGGTGAATCACAACTAATAATTAAACAAGTCAATGATGAATGGGCCACCAAGGATGATAAATTAATTCTTTATAAAAGAATGGTCGACAATTTCAAGGCCTATTTCCAACACATTCACTTTGAACATGCCCTCACACGAGTAAAAATCAATGGATGTTATGGCTACCATCGCCTCCCTTCTAGACATGCCTCCAAAAGCATCTAATTCAAATTTTCTGATCGAGTAATTAACGATCCCCGCTTATGATATTCCTGAGTTGGAGATGGTTTGTGAGATTTTGGTCCTAATTCCCCTTGGTACCACGAAATTTACACATATCTACATGATCATACCCTTCTACCAAATCTTCCTCGCAGCCATCAACAAATCATTCATCTATGAGCCTCATGCTTCACTATCCTCAACGATACCTTTTATCATAGAAGCTTTGATGAGAGCTCGCTACATTTCTTAAATTCCCAAGAGGCCAAATCAACACTCCAAAAAGTTCACACAAGGACTTGTGGTACCCACACCAGTGGTCTAGCCCTCACCAAAAATATTTTACATATCAAATATTATTTTCCAAACATGGAAAAATATGCATGCTCATATGTCCGTAAATGTGTCCCCTGTCAAAAACATGTTGACCTCATCCACACACCATCACAAGCCTTAACTCATTACAACCCCATGGCCCTTTTCCACCTTGGGTATCAATATCATGGGAAAATTAAATCCCACTTCATCTGATGGCCAAAAATTCATTATCACAGCTACAAAATACTTCACTAAGTGGGTCGAAGGTAAACAGATATCTAAATTTATCCTTAACCACATCATTTGTTGTTACGATGTTCCATCCAAATTAATCACAAGATAATGGAAAATCCTTCAAAAATCAAGACATCTATGAACTTCGTGAAAGTTTCATATTAAGCTCAAATTTTCCACCCCATATTATCGACAAGGCAATGGCCAATCCGAAGCATCTAACAAGATGCTAAAACACATCCTTGGAAAAATAGTGAATCAAGTAGGACATGATTAGCATACTCTTGTCTCCCAAAATCCGCTTTTCATTTTCCAAGTTAAATTTTAAATGTCGATCTCTCACCCTCCTAAAGTATCTAAGCCAAGTTGAAGTTTGAATAAATAGCAAAATTCGTGGCCTAGTGCTATTTAAATCTTGGTTTTGCTCGCTTGGAGAAATTCTCCATCTCCCGATCTCAGTGCACGTAATACCCTCTTTTCAATCTCCTTTTTTGATTGAAATTGTTCACTTGTTCTATGGCCTAGGTCGTCAAATCATTTCCTTTGGCTCATGAAGGAAATTCTAAAATTGGACTCAAAATGATGAAGTTCTCTTCTCTCGTGTATTTTTCCCACAGTTGGGAACGATGGGCATTTTCTTCCCCGTAAAATTTTGGCCCCGTCATCCATGGGTACAATGACATACCTAATTGGAAGTGGGTTGGTGGAGGAATTTGTGTTTTTGAGCCTTTTTCCAAAAAAGGTGAAAAGTTAAAAAATGACCCACAACCCCGATCAGGCCATAAAGGTAAAAGTCAAAGTTGAAGCCCACAGGGAAAAATTCCAAGGTCTTAGGCCCACCATTGAAAATTCAAAGTGGGAGAGTGGGTTGGTGGAGGAATTTGAGTTTTTGAGCCTTTTCCAAAAAGGTTAAAATGTTGAGAAAAGGGTCGCGACCCCATTTCCAATTAGAGGATGCCACGTGTCAAGAGTTCAATCAGAGCAGCGGGTCGGTGGAGGAATTTGAGTTTTTGAGCCTTTTTCCAAAAAAGGTTAAAATGTTGAGAAAAGGGCCACAACCCCATTTCCAATGAAAATGTGCCACGTGCCTAAGTTAAAAAGTTGAAGTGGGGGTGCGAGGCCAATTTGTTCCAAATTTCCAAATCTCTAAAAAATCACAAAACGCAAAGGGCTTTCCCTTGTACCTGCTCCAATCTCTTCCTACCACATGGATGGCCGATTTCAAAGTTATAAGAGAAAATCAAATGGTCTGTATTCAAACTGGAAAATCAAATGTAACGTTCGCGTTGCAAGATCTAGTTTTTAACCCGCCATGAGCATTTTCTTCACAATGGAGGAATTTAAAGAGGTGTAAATGATTTGTAAAGTTGTAACCATTTTGGAAAAGGATATAATGGCTCCTTAAAGCCATTCCAAGGGGTGGCGATTGATTTCAAAAATATCAAAGTGCTTTATACCGGAAAAGATAAAAATGCCATAATTTTTCTATTTTTCCTTCTCCTTAGATTTTCCTCTATTCTCAAAGCTCTGTAAAAATTCTTCTTTAGCTTTAATAATAAAAGAAGGAATTTTCACCTCTTTGATTGAGGGATTGATTGGTACCTTGCGACCAATGAATTTCATTCGGTCTTGTAGCTTCTCCCCGTGGATTTTTTTTCTTCTAACTATAAATGCATGTAAATGAAATTTCTAATTAATGTGTGTGGGCATCCGATATTCTACTCACAAAATTAGTTTTTCCTACCTCCATTTCCACTCCACTTCCCCTTTCCAAGAAAAAGTTTCTTCTCTAGCAAGACATTGTTAGCTTTGCCACAGTGGTCAGTGTGTAGTGCCCCTGTTGGATCTATGGTTGAAAGGCCACCATTAAAATCCACCTTTTATGCATGCACCTATGGAAGTTGTACCATTCAAGTAGAGGGAATTAGATTCCCATAGTGTTGATTGAAACCCACCAATTTTTCCATAAGACAAATTTTCTCACAACAGCTTTTTTGGCACCCATCGTGGGGCAGATTTTGCAACATCGCACCTAAAAATGACCTCAGGATCATAAAATACAAAAAAATATTCTAGAAGAAAATTTCTGGAGATTGAATAATCACACAAACTACATGGATGTAAATCATGGCTATTATGGGAAATCCTCCTGTTAAGAGACCTGATTTACTCTTTCACATCCAAGAAGACATTGCTTCTGATATGAGAGAAGCTATTTGGCATAATAGATGAAGTGTCAATCATTACTTCATTGCCATAAGGATTCGGACCTAGAAGAGGAACGTGTTGTCGAATTGGAAAGGTAGAGACAAATTCTAGCACCCCAAAGAAGAGCATAGATTTTCAAGCTGGTGGATAGAAGATTCACCTAGCAATAGAGACAAGGAGGACAAATTGATCCCATTTTTGAGGAACTTCAAAGGAGACAAGAGCTACTTAGAATCCAGAGGCTTCCTTTTCAAGCAACCGGTCACGTTGGGAACCTGAGTGTTGTCAATCCTTTAGACGGTGAATTTTCATACATAAACAAGAACCTTGTAGACTTCACTGACGTGAAGACTAAAGAAGAAGCTAGAGAAAGAGAAGCAAGACCCGATGAAGAAATAAGAGCTCAACTCGAAGAAATCAAGAGACTTCAAGTTGAGGTAGATGAAAGAGAAGTAGCAGAATCCAAAGCCTTAGCAAGGTTGGAAGATAGAAACAAACACGTAATGGGGATTGGGATCGTGAAGTCCATAGGCCTAATGTACTATGGGGAGGAAACACCGGTCCACTGGATCTTGCTCAACCACTCCATGAGCTACCGAGAGGCTCGAGAAAAACTTCCTAAAATTTAGAGGGGATGGTTCTTAGCTCCCCAAAGAACATGTATCAACATTCATCACTTTGCTTGTGGAGTGTTGGGTGTTGAAAATGAAGATGTTTCAGTTAGGCTCTTTATGGATTCACTCCAAGAAAAAAATTTGAATGGTTCTACATGCTACCCCCAAGATCTGTCACATGCTGGGAAGATATAAGAAGTGCATTTGAACATAGGTTCAAGAGCACAAAAGATTTTCAAGATCTGCTGGTCCAATTGGTTCAGATGAAGAAGGAGACCTCTGAATCAATGAGAGATTTTGTAGCAAGGTATGATAGGTTGATAAGAAGGATCCCAGAAGATGTGGTACCCCTAAAAACAACTTGAAAAGGTTCTTCATCAGTGCTTTGCCATCAGAAGTTGGTTTCTTCCTCAGAAGAGCCCAACCAAGAACATTGAGGGAAGTTCAAGACTTTGCAATTGAGACTGATGATGATCTAATTCTTTCTGGAAAAGTGAAAGGACCAAATGGGAAGAAAAAGGTCAGAGTTCAAATTCAGTCACCACTGATCCAATGTTCCAAAAAATGGCAAATGACCTAGTTGCTTTGAAGAAACAACTATCACAAATCACAATGAGGAATGCTCCAAGGAGACCAAATCTTCCTGATAGACCAATAATTGCTCCACCTCCTCGTAGGCTTGCTCTTAAAGCACCACCAATCAATGCCATCTGTGACACTAGGGAATCAGAAGAAGAAGTAGACATTGAGGAAATTGAAGAAGAAATCATGGATGACTATGAAAACTATCTTGAAATTGAAGAGGTTGGCATGCACAATGGCCTGATTAAATATGTTGATGATGAGGAGGAAGGTGATGAAGAAGCTCCAAGTTTTTCATGTGTTGTTTTCACTTGTGCACAATCCAAGAATGGTGTTTCAGCCTCAGCAGTTACAACTGAGAGTAGGAAGAACAAAGAAGATAGCTCTTCAAAGCCTTAACTAAACAAGATCATCAGAAGGGGATCACCATTACTACCTTCCATGGAATTAACTAGAGATAAATCATATTCACTAGTTGTCAAGGATCACATTGTTGTGCAAGTAAGTTACCCGATTCTTCTCCCAACTCAAAAGTGTTAAGAGCAATTCTCTTCTAAATGTTGGTTTCTGTAAGAACATCTAAATTTCAATCAAAGGCTACACCCCCATATCCTTCCAAGAAAATTACTACATTTTAAAAGGATAACCCAACACCAAAATTAATGATGCATCTACCATTTAAGTCCTCATCTACCATAACTTCATTTGAATTTGTAGAGCATGCTAGAAAAACCAAAGTCCAGCTCTCTGAAATTGAATACCTACAAACACATCCTGCCCAATTTGACATATTCATCAAGGTAGTCCTGGGGTGGTAACTCTACATCCCCAATCTCTAATTCTAAAGGATTACTTCCCACACCATCCACACCATCTTCTCAAAACATGCTAGCCCTCAGTGCCTCCACCACCAACAAAGTTGAGCCTTTTTACCTGTCACTTCTCATCAAAGGTTTCTGTTGAACAATTGCATTATAGATTTTAGAGCCTCAGATAATGTGATGACAAGCAAAATTTTCCAAGATCTTAGCCTCACTTTAACCTGGGTAAATGACACATGCTACTCAATGGAATCCAAACAAGTTCCATTGGTAGAAAGGATTAAGGATGCTTAGGTTACACTAGCTAATTACCCTGACAAGAAGATACTCCTGACCATTTTGGTGGTAGACATCCCAACATCTTTTGGTATGTTGTTGAGTAGAAGTTTTTGTAGAGATCTAGGTGGAGAAATAAAAATGGATTGGTCATCTGCAACTATCCCAGTGAAAGGAGAAATGAAGAAGTTGTTGTCAGTCAGAAAAATGAAGTTCACAGTAAGGAAGTATGATGATCCAAGAGTTGATATCCTTTTTCAAGATTGTGGGCTTGGAAATTACCTCCTTACATCACAGAAGGAAGAGGACTTTCCACTTCTCATGGAGGAATAAGAAGACCGAATCTGGATAATGGAGTTTGATGGTAGTCATTCCAAAGCAGGTTCAAGAGCTGGTGTAGTATTATACTCTCCCTCCAATGAGGTATATCCTTTTGCCTACAAGCTGTAATTTGACAATACAAATAATACAGCAGAGTATGAAACATTAATCTTAGGCATGAATACAAAGCAGAGGACATGGGAATCAAGAAGTTGAGATGCAAAGGTGATGCAGAGGTTGTGGTAAATTAGGTTTGCCAGCAATATCAGATGAAAAACCCCATACTCAGGCACTATAGAAATAGAGTGTGGGACTGCATTGAATCCTTTAATGCATTCTCCATTGAAGCTATCCCTAGGGAGCAAAATGAAAATCTGATTCTCTAGCAAAGTTGTCGCTTCCTTTAGTGACACCTCATACTTCTTTTGGAAAGGATAAAGTGACCATTGAGATGGTGTTTAGACCTAGCGTACTAGATAATGCAAATCACTGGCAGGTCTTCAATGATGACAATCAGATCCTAGCCTTCTTAGAACAAAGGGATAACTTTAATAATCTTTTCTTTGAAGGAAGTGAAAACCCACACCATGAATCAGTCCCCAAAGAAGAGAAGGAAGGAATTGAGGGAATTGATGAAGAGGGAGTAATCAAACTGAAAGGAAACAAAATCCCCAAAGGCCTAGTTTCTTTGGAAGACCTCTTTAACAAGCATGATAGGTTCATCCAAGAGAAATAAAAATAGTCTTCTCGGTGTCCATCTGATTTTGATCAAGAAAACATTGGCACTTCAGAGAATCCAAGGATGGTTAACATTGGTAAATGTTGCTCACCAGAAGAGAAGAGAAAGTTTGTTTCTCTGCTAAAAAGTACTTAGATGTCCTGGCCTATTCCTATGATGAACTCAAATATTTTCAGCCAAAGGAAATGCATCACTCCATTCCTTTGAAGCAAGGAGCTAAGCCCTTCAGGAAAAAAAAAAGGCTCTACAATCCAAATATCACCGATGTTATCAAAGAAGAGGTGACAAATATTCTTAATGCTAGAATCATCTTCTCCATCCACTATTCAACACGGGTGGCTAATATTGTGCCAAGTAAGGAAGAAGAATGGGAAATAAGGATTTGTGTAGACTTCTAAAATCTGAATTAGGAATATCTCAAGAACAACTACCCTCTTCCAATCATGGATCATATTTTGCAAGTAGTCACCTGTTATCCAAAAATGAACCCCTTGCTCATTTTTTGGCTAACTCCCTTCATCCTTTCCCCTCTTGTGCCTCGAGTCATAGTTTTTTATCTTTTAGGCACTCAAAACCTTTTAGAAATGGCACCATTGGATAGAGTTTTTTTTTTCAGCTTTCCGAAAGGTAAAGTTTTCTTCCTAACTCCATGTATTTTTGAAGTTATGGCTTTGAGTTTTTGTGGGAAATTTTCCGAGACAACCCCGCCGGCCGATCAAGTCGCCACGTTGGCATCGGAGTAAGGCGATGGCAGGAGAAAATTTTTGGAAAATTTTCTAAGTGTTGGCGCAGTGGAAAATTTTCCCAAGAAAATTCCAGGCCAATAAGAGGAGTCCACGTGTCCTCGGAAGGGCGGGGCGGAAGAAAACTCAAGATTTTTACCAAGTGTTTGGCAAGGTTTCGAAGAAAATTTTTGGCCCCAAGGCCCGCACCCAATCACACTGCGCCATGTGTCCTCAGGGCAAAGGAATGGCAGAGGTGGGAGAAATTTTACTAAGAATTGGCACCATGGAAAAATCTCCAATGAAGGCCCGAGCCAATGGAAGCACGCCACGTCAGCAAGGAATAGCGGAGCGCGGAGGGAGACTCGGGAAATTTTCCAAAGTATTTGGCAAAGGCGCTAAGGGGAGATCATGCCCGTAAGTCCACATCCAATCAGATCGTGCCACATGTTCTCGAACCAGTGAAGCATGGGGGGAGATTGGGAAATTTTCCTAAAGCAAAATCAAAGGAAATTTTCAAAGGGAAGGCCGGCCCCCAAAACCCGAGCCAATCAAATCATGCCATGTGTCCACGTGGTGGAAAAAAACACAAGGCAAGCCTGCAGGGAAAAATGAGCATAAAGGCCCACATCCAATGGGATCTTGCCATGTGTCTCATTTAGGGAAAATGGTCGAAGGTGGTGGATAATTTGGGAGGAGAGGCCCACGATGAATCGGATCACGCCACATGTCTTCGGGTCATCCAGCTGGTGGAGAATTTTTGGAAAATTTTCCAAAGGCCGAAACGATGGGAAGCTAGCAAGCAGGTCCGTAATAAATCAAATTGTGCCACATGGCACAAGGAACATATTTTTGGAATACCAAACCTCTTTCAAGTCGAAACATATTTTCTACCTTTCTGTTGATGTAATACATGTATTTTGATATTGGAAATGATAGTGCGCAAGATCCGTGGAATGAATTTTAGTCCTCTTCTTGTGTTGTTTGATTCATCCATGATCTTTCATTACATTTTATCAGCTCGTGCATGATGTTTTGCTGCATTTCGTGATCTCGTGTCAATTGCGTAAGTAAAAAAATGTTCACCAATCCTTTGGTGCATCACCTTGTTAGCATTAGTTTTAATTCTTTTGCATTCTCTATCTCTATCCCCTTGGAATTTATAGTAGGATTTTGAGTTTAAACCTCTCCAATTTTCAAGAAATATACCCGATCGTGAGGAGTTGAGGAACCAAACCTCCAACCTCGGAGATTATTTTCCCATTTTACAAGTCCCACACTTGGGTAAAAGATTCAATGTTATGCAATCACACCGGATATCCAAATATCAATATAGAAATCGATGGAACATCCAAAGGGTGCTTTGCTGATTTGCACTAATAGTTTTGGCATGCCAAAGTGGGACCTTAGAGGTCTTCATCTTCATTGCAACATAATTGATGTGCATTTTTGTAAGTTTCTTGCTTAAAAGAGCCCCGAATTACACATCCGGCGACTCCAAGGAAGAAGAATCGAGTTGGTTTTAGCATTAAGACATGACACGAAAACTCATGAGAAGAATCACCACAAGGTCAAGAGTTGGAGAAGAAGAAGTATTGTTTGATTATCTGTAATTATCTCCAAGAAGGAGACAAAGAGGAAGAAGAATCCAAAGGTCTCCATCTCCACCAAACAAAACTCTATCAACTCCTCCACCTGGTAGACCTTTCATCCAATCAACAAGGGTTCTAAGGCCAATCAGAATGGCACAACACAACCCCTATGTCAATTTCACTTGTAGCAGCCCACTTTCTCTCAATGCACAAAATCCAATCCCGGTTAAGCAATCCATACTTTACTGGAGAGAATCGACCACTCCTCGGTGATCATGTCAAGGATATTGCTAATATTTGTGTAATCCATGAGATTGATGAGATGTAAGTTCTTGTTAAACTACGGCATCTTCATTCAAAGGGAAAGCTTTGCAATGGTTCAGAGCCTTGCTTCAGTTCTATCTAAAATTAGAACCAGCTTTGTATAGCCCTCCTTGAGCAGTTTGAGAAAATGGGGATAACTTGTCCCTTTGGAACAATTGACAACTATCAAGAGAGCTCCCAATGAGCAACCGATCGACTTCAACTTCAGATTTCAAAGGACTCGGGAGAGAATTCCAATGGCAGTAAGGCCAACAGCAGAAGGTGCTTTCATATATTACCTTAAAGCTTTAAATTCTGATATTTCTATGTTAATTCAATCCATGGGAGGCACAACTATCCCTGCTACTTATAGCATTTCTATTAGAGCTAAAAATTGTCTGATTCAAGCTGGTAAGCTAGCTCCTAGGCCTCCAATGCCATTGTATCCAAATTTAGAAAGCCCAAGCACTAGTCAAGCACCTATTTTAGCTCCTATTCCCACTCCTAAAAATTAGAATCCAAGTGAATCTTCTACTTCATCTTCTAGTGCCTCAAATGAACTTCAAGAAGTCATGAAGCAATTACAAAATTTAGGTAATGAGTGGTTAAACTCAAGAGGTAAAAATCCCAAAGTTTAGCCTTTATATCAGCCTCAAGCTCAGCCTAACAGTGCAGCCATATCAGCCTCAAATACCACCCAATCCAGCTGCAAATCAAAATCAAGCAAGGCCTCCCGCCAACTGACCATTTCAGCCCTATAATCTCAATGCTACATCTACCTATAAAGCACTAGTGCCAGTACAAAATAACATAGCTCAGAGTATGATTGGTGTTTCCCATGTAATGAACCTCACAACCAGTCTATGTGCTTCAATGGTGCTCTAAATAAAGCATTAATGGTAACAACAACTGGTGTGGAGGGTGAAGGGAGTCAAGGAAATAATCAACAACAAGAAACATCCCAACAACAATTAGCTCCAAATGATACCACACTTGTAAACTAGCAGGTAGAAGATTTTTGTGGTATGAATCAAACAATCTCTCAAAGTGTTGTAGCCAACACAAGGTCAAAAAGGAGAAATTTGGGTGAAGGACAGCCATTGGCTCCAAGTAATCCACAACCTTCTACCACTCCACAAACTGTTGGCAAACAAAATGCAGTTCCAAACATGCAAGGACCACCCAAACCAGCTCCTAAGCCAACCCAGATGCCAGTTGTTGCTGCCATGTGCAAGGAATGAATGTGTAGGCCAAGGGACAGCAGAGAGATGCTTCATCTCCATTCAAAATCATTAATCAGATGAAGAAGACAAATGTAAACATATCAATGTGGGAATCACTATCCATCCCAAGCCAAAGAGATTTGCTACAAGCTGCCATGAAGGACTGGTCAACTTCAAATCAACAGGTCCAAATGCAAGAGAAGGTACTCACAAATGTTTCCCAGCTTGAGGGGAATCATGGAGGACAAAGCAAGGTAAAATTTTGAAGCCCCATCCATTCTATGTTTCATTGATCATTGGAAACCAATTAGTACACAACTGCATGATTGATTTCGGAGTAAGTAGTTCAGTAATGTCCAAGCAAATAGTTGATCAGTTGGGACTTCAATATGAATTCATATCCAAAGGGGTAGTGCAATTGGATGGGACAATAGTAACAACAGTAGGAGTGATTAAAAACTTGAGTCTCACTTTGCATGCATGTCCCAACGTTGTTGTTTTGCAAGAAGATGTCGGTGATAGATCTTCCACCACTCTTTGCCCTATGTTTGTTAAGGGATTTCACAGCTAAGATTGGAGGTTACTTATCCGTTGTTTGTTCACACATGTTGTTCGAGAACAAGGTATGTAACTAAATCCACAATCAGATCTGGGCCTATTGCAAACTTTCACATTGAGCCTCACACTCCAAGCCAAATCAATACCAATTGTTCAACGTTTGATCAAGAGGATTATCCAAGCACTGATGAAGTTGACACCAAGGTTGGAAGCATCCTAGATTTGACTCTTGATGAGTGGGTGAGCAAGGTGCATGCTTTTTATCCTTATCAAGAAATAGAAGAATCTGAGCTAGGATTCTATTGCATACATGAAGAAAATCAACCTATTCCTAGCATCACCAAGCTAGAACACAAGGATGACAACGAGGTATGGCAGTTGTTCTTTGATGGATCAAGAAGTAGACAAGGTGTAAGAGGGGGAGCTATGCTTGTTTCACCTCAAGGAGTTAAGTATTATTCAACTTTTAGATTTCAGTTTTCATGTTCTAATAACATTGTTGAATATGAAGCCTTGATACAAGGATTGCATTGGTCAATAAAGAGAGGAATAAAGAACTTGAAAGTTTTTGGTGACAGTGAGTTGATTGTCAACCAAGTTAAGGGGCAGAATGCTGCCAAGAATGATCTACTCAAGTGCTACAAAAACAGGGTGTGGGACCTCATTGAATATTTTGAGGGTTTTAGCATCAAATCCATCCCTAGAAAAGAGAACCAAGTCACGACAAAGGCAAAAGGAGCGACCTTTGATGTTGTTGAAAGCATCAAAAAGATAAATTACAGCCAAGCATTCATGTGATTGTAAGACCTTCAGTGCAGACAACAATGTAAGTTGGCAAGTGTTTGAAAATGATCAACAAATCATCCATTTCTTATAAGAAGAGGCTGAGTTCTCAGCTAAAAGTCAGGAAAAGTTAGAACAACAAGATATGGTGATCAAGTGGTACAACTGAGAACCAACAAACTACCAAAGGGACTTGTCACTTTGGATTCCATTTTCAATCCTAATGATCAGTTTAGGAAGGAGAAATCAAACATCCAAGTCAAGGGAGAAGATTCAGTGCCCATCCTGGTGGAAGAAGGCAAATCACTCCAAATTAGTAAAATGACAACTGAGCAAGAAAGGTATGAATTCATACAGCTTTGTCAAGAATTCCCTGATGTGTTTGCTTGGAGCTATGAAGATTTGAAAGGTTTTAATCCCAAGTTAGCTCAACACACTATTGAATTAGAACCAAGTGCTAAACCCATCAGTGTAAAAACAAAGGCCACCAATCCACACATGGAGCCTCTCATGAGAAAAGAATTGAATAAGTTGATAGAGTCAAGTATCATATTCCCTATCAAGAATTCTAGTTGGGTGGCCAACTTGGTTCCAATTAGAAAGAAGAGCGGAGAAATCAGATTGTGTGTTGACTTCAGAGATTTGAATAGAGCATCTCTCAAGGATCATTACCCACTTCCTTCCATGGAGCAGATCTTGCAAGTTGTTGCTGGCTCTGAAAGGTTTTCATTGCTTGATGGCTATTCAGGGTACAATCAGATCATGGTGAAGGAGGAGGATCAGTTCAAGACAGCCTTCACAACCAAATGGGGACTTATGCATATAGAAAAATGCCATTTTGGCTGTCCAACGCTGGGGCTACATTCCAAAGGGAAATGGACATGGTGTTTAAGGATTTGATTAACAACATGGTGCTGATATATCTTGATGATATCACTATTTTTTCAAAAAATGTAGCAAACCATCTCTTTCATTTAAGACAAGTATTCCAAAGGTGCGAAGATTTGGGGTATCCTTGAATCCAAAAAGTGTATTTTTCTAGCTCATGAAGGAAAGCTCCTTGGACACATTGTCTCTAAATAAGGATTAGTAATTGATCCAGAAAGAATTGAAGCCATAAGAGCACTACCATTGCCAATTCATAAGAAATCCCTTCAAAGTTTCTTGGGAAGGGTAAATTTTGTTCGGAGGTTTGTCCCAAATTTTGCAGCCCTAGTCAAGCCTATCACTAAGATGTTAAAGAAAAGCATAGCTTTGAAATGGACAAAGAAGGCTAGGCGATTTTTAAAGCAATCAAAGAGGCCATCTCACAAGCCCCAACTCTCATTAACCTAGATTTCTCCAAGGATTTCATCCTCTATGCATTTGGAGGTGATGATACTATTTCGAAATTTTGGTACAACATAACAAAGACAATGATGAGAAGCCAATTGCTTTCTTTCAGCCAAAGCCTGGAGGACTATGACGTGAGATATTATTTCATTAAGAAGCATGTTCTTGCAATAATTAGGAGCTTGAAGAAATTTAAGCATCTAGTTTCAAACAACAAGATTCAATTGTTGGTTTCTCATGTGGGAGTTAAAGACTTCCTCCTCAATAAAGGACTGAATGAAAAGAGAGCAGGGTGGATTACTTGTGTCATGGAGTATGACATTGAGATCAAAGTCACCAAGTTGATCAGAGGAAAAGGATTGTGTGAGCAGCTGGTCCAAAACAAACAAGAGGAAGCAAGCAATGAGAAAGAGGTTGTTTTGGCGTTGCAGAAGATAGCCATGAGAAAGGAAGCATTTAAGAAGAAAATGATGGTGTCCTCACTCCTTGTTGGACCCAAGACATAATGCAATTCCTACACACAAGCCTATGCCTTCCAGAGATGAACAAAACCAAAAGAAGACACTTCATATTGTAGGTTGTCCCATATGCTCTTGTTGATGGTGTTTTATTCAAAAGGGATGTGAATGGAGTGCTGCTGAGATGCATTGGTACAAATCAGATTCATAGAGTGTTGGAAGAGTTCCATGGTGGATCAGATGGTGGTCATTTTGCACTAAGAGTGATAGCTCTCAAGATCATGAGGGCTAGCTATTATTGGCCCAAGATTTTTAGTGATTGTTATGCATGGATCAAGAGGTGCAAGAATTGTGCATTCTTCACAGGTAAGGAGAGACTAGCTGCCCTTCCATTGCATCTAATTTTAGTTGACCAGCCATTCATGCAATGGGGTTTGGACTTCATTGGAGTCATTAATCCAAATTCAAGCCAAGGACACAAGTGGATTCTAATAGCAACATATTACTTCACCAAGTGGGAGGCAAGAGCACTAAAGGAAGCAAATGAATATAAAGATCTGGACTTCTATGAGGGAATAACAACCGATTTGGCATACCTGCTACAATAATATTAGATAATGCATTGGCATTCATTGGATCCAAGGTAACTAAATGGGCTGTCAAGAATGGGATCTACCTAAGCACTTCATCAAATTATTATCCTCAGGGTAATGGCCAAGCTGAGTCCACAAACAAGAACTTGTTAAGGATCATTAAGAGGACTCTTGATGAAAATTAGAGGTCTTGGCATACTAAATTGAAATCAGCCTTGTGGGCTGATAGGATAACTCCCAAGAGATCTATAGGTAATTCTCCATTCAAGCTTGTTTATGGAAGAGAGGTAATTTTTTCCCATGTCACTTGAGTTGCCAACATTAGAACTCATGAAGCAGTTGGAGTTGTTGGAGTTTGGACCCATGGAGGTTAGGTATGTAGAATTGATGGAGCTCCAAGAAATCAGAAATCAAGCATCCCAAGCAATGGAGAAGGATCAAGCTTTGATCAAGAATACCTTTGATAGAAAGGCCAAGGATAGATCTTTCCAAGTTGGGGATCTAGTATTAAAATGGGATGCGATGAGAGCAAAACCGGGAGGCATTCAAAATTTGATGCCATTTGGAGTGGCCCCATACATGGTCACAAAGTGTAAGGACAATAATGCCTTCCAATTGTCTTCATTGGATGGTGAAGAATTACAAATTCCAGTCAATGGAATCCATCTGAAGCATTGCTACTGAAAGAAATTCTCCACCTTGTACATATTAGCTTAGGATTTTCATTCCTCCAAGTGCTTATGCACATTTTTTTTTGTAGATTAGCTTTGCTTTCCCTAAGTGCTTTGGCACAAGCTTGTTGTTCCAGGAAATGTGTTTTGCAAGCCTTGCTCCAATCATATTGTGTTCTATCCTCCTCCTTCCTCCTTGCATTGTTCTAATTAGTTGGGGTACCAAGTAGAGATTTGATGACTCCAATGCCCAATGGATTACTTCAAAATCGGTAACTTCATCCAAGAGCAGGTGCAGATGACCCTCTCGAGTTGCCAAAATTTCTATCCAAAATGAACCCCTTGCTCATTTTTTGGCTAACTCCCTTCATCCTTTCCCCTCTTGTGCCTCGATAGCCATAATTTTTTATCTTTTAAGCACTCAAAACCTTTAGAAATGGCACCATTGGATAGAGCTTTTTTCAGCTTTCCAGAAAGGTAAAGTTTTCTTCCTAACTCCATGTATTTTTGAAGTTATGGCTCAGCGAGTTTTTGTGGGAAATTTTCCCGAGACAACCCCGCTCGGCCAATCAGAAGTCGCCACATCTCGCATCGGAGCAAGGCGAGGGTGGGAGAAAATTTTTGTAAAATTTTCTAAGT
Organism: Taxus wallichiana var. yunnanensis; assembly: GCA_018340775.1. Taxonomy (NCBI): domain Eukaryota; kingdom Viridiplantae; phylum Streptophyta; class Pinopsida; order Cupressales; family Taxaceae; genus Taxus; species Taxus wallichiana. The sequence goes on along the minus strand of CM031234.1, from coordinate 365,917,576 downwards.
GTTGGCGCAGTGGAAAATTTTCCCAAGAAAAGCTCGGGCCAATAAGAGGAGTCCACGTGTCCTCGGAAGGGCGGGGGCGGAAGAAAACTCAAGATTTTTACCAAGTGTTTGGCAAGGTTTCAGAAGAAAATTTTCAGCCCCAAGGCCCGCACCCAATCACACTTTGCCACATGTCCTCAGGGAAAAGGAATGGTGAAGGTGGGAGAAATTTTAGAAATTTTACTAAGTATTGGCGCCATGGAAAAATCATCAACAAAGGCCCGAGCCAATGGAAGCATGCCACGTCAAAGAAGGAATAGCGAGCGTCGATGGAGAGGAGACTCTCGGAAAATTGCTAAAGTGTTTGGCGAAGGCGCTAAGGGGAGATTGCGGCCCGTAAGTCCACACGTCCAATGAGATCACGCTATGTGTTCTCAGACCAACGGAGTGCGGGGGGAGATTGGGAAATTTTCCCAAAGAAAAATCAAAGGAAAATTTCAAAGGGAAGGCCCACCCCCAAAACCCGAGCCAATCAAATCATGCCACGTGTCCACGTGGCGGAAAAAAACACTAGGCAAGCCCACAGAAAAAATGAGCATAAAGGCCCACATCCAATGGGATCTCATCAAATGTCCCGTTAAGGGAAAATGGTCGGTGGCAGTGGAGAATTTGGGAGTAGAGGCTCGCGACGAATCGGATCACGCCACGTGTCTTCAGTCATCTAATTTATAGGAGAACTTTTAGAAAATTTTCCAAAGGTCAAAACGATGGGAAACTAGAAGTAAAAGGTCCATAACAAATCAAATCATGCCATGTGGCACTAGGAATGGTGGGGCATGGAGATTTTTGGGGAAATTTTCCCAAATGCAAAAAGTGGGAAAATTTTAAAATTTTGTCCCGCCAACCATTTTCGGCCCTATTTTGCCCTAAATTTTCAAATGAGCATAACTTTCGATCCAGAGCTCAGTTTTTGGCGTTCTTTATATCAATGGAAAGATGGTGAAATTATCTACATGATTCTAGGGTCAATTTTGTGTTTTGGTGGAGTTTTGAGGGATAAAATTGGAAAACGCCTCTGGCATGTGGAAATGAACAAAAATGACATTTCAACCACCATTTTTAATGCAACATGGCTCGCATTCTCTCCCAGCATGGTCAAAAACATTAGGGAATGGACTTTTAAGGATGCCCATGTTGTTTTATTACATTTTGGTTGGTGGTTGAAGCTTCTCTCACATTTTCCCGTGTTTCTCTCTCCTGAGCTCGAATGGGCATTGTAAAAAGCCAGATTTGGCTCATTTTGGAGTGGGTTGGACATTTTTATGTTTTTGGCAGCTCCCTCTTTCACCTTAGAAAGTGATTTTGTGGAATACTAGACCTCTTTCAAGACTGCAACATATTTTCTTCCTTCTTGTTGATGTAATGCATGTATTTTGATATTGGAAATGACAATGCAAGCTCGTGAATGAGTTTTAGTCATCTTCTTGTGTTGTTGCTTGATTCATCCATGATCTTTCATTACATTTTATCAGCTTGTGCATGATGTTTTACTACATTTCTATGATCAGTGTCAATTTACGAAGTAAAAAGAAAATGCTCACCACTCCTTTGGTGCATCACCTTATTAGCATTATTTTTAATTCTTTTGCATTCTCTATCTCTGTCCCCTTGGAATTTATAGTAGGATTTTGAGTTTAAACCTCTACAATTTTCAAGTAATACACTTGATCAGAGGAGTTAAGGAACTAGCCTCCAACCTAGAGATTTTTTTCCCATTTTTACAAGTCCCGCACTTGGGAAAAGATTCAATGTTGTGCAATCACACCTGGATGTCCAAATGTCAAACTAGAAATACGATGGAACATCCCAGAGGGTGCTACCTGATTTGCACTTACCACCGGATCTGAAATTCTCTCTTTGCTTGATGGATTCTCAGGTACAACCAAATCAAGGTGGTAGAAGAGGATAGCAACAAAACAGCCTTCATAACACCTTGGGGCACTTTTGCCTACAATGAATGCCTTTGGCTTGATCAATGTTGGAGCCACATTCCGAGAGATAAATGGACTTGACCTTCAAAGATTTGAAACATTGCATTTTCATTTACCTTGATGACCTCACGGTTTTTTCAAAGAGGAGGGGAGATCATATCTATCATTTGGAGCAAGTATTTGCAAGGTGTAGGAAACATGGCATTTCTCTAAATCCAAAGAAGTGCAATTTTGGAGTCACAAAAGGTAAGTTATTGGGACACATTGTGAACAAACATGGAGCACACATTGATCCAAAGAGGATCATAGCGCTATCCAAGAACTATCCTTACTAAACAAAGCAAGAAGGGAGTTCATTCATTCTTTGGAAAGGTAAACTTCCTTCGTGTTTTGTGCTCGAGGTTTTTGAATCGATTTAAGCATATAACTTCCATGATGAAGCCTCAAGCAAGTTTCAAGTGGAATAAGGAAACGAAAATAACATTTGAGGAGATCAAGAAATCCATTGCCAAAGATCCAACTCTTGTATCTCCAAATTTCAACAAGGATTTCATCATGTATTGTTATGCATCAGAACATACACTCTCTGATGTCCTTGTTCAGAAAAATGATGAAGGTTTGGAAGCACCCATTGATTTCATGAGTTGTCCTTTGAAAAATCATGAGCTAAAGTATAGCCAATTGGAGAAACATTCCTACCAAAGTGGTCAAAGCCGTTAAAAGTTTCAAATTCTACATTCTCAATTCCCATACAAGGGTGATGGTCCCTAGAAGTGCAATCAAGTCCATTTTGACTCAACAAAATCCTAGAGCTAAGAGAGGAAGTTAGATTGCAAAGACCCAAGAGTATGACTTGGAGATTATACCCTCAAACTCGTAAGAGGAAATGGTTTGTGCCATCCGATTTTCTGAAGAAGAAGCTCTCGTGGCTCAAAGAGAAAGAAAAATATGGTGTTTGTTCAACCTGTTTAGGAGACAATCCATAGGCGCTCTTTGTCACCACTACCGATGAGTGGTATGTTGACATTGCTTACTACCTCACTTATGGAGAATTCCCTCCTCATCTTGATTACAAACAAATAAGGAAACTCAAGCTAAAGGCATCCAATTTTGTGATCTGGAATCATGCACTTTACAAGAGAGGCCTGGATGGTTGTTTGCTAAAAGGTGCGTAGATAAGGAGAGTAAAGAAAAGTTGGTCGGGGCATATCATCATCAAGTTTTGGTGGACATTTCTTAAAGCAATGGTCACCACACATAATATCCTCATAGGGAGATCTTCTTGGCCCTCCATCTTTGCAGTAGACTCAGATTGGGTTTCCAAATGCAAAGCATGCCAACAATTTGTTGGAAAGCCGCCACGAGTTGCATTGCCACTTAGGCCTGTGGTGATTGAAGAACCATTTCAGCAATGGGGGCTAGATTTTTTTGTGTTATAAACCCTCATTCTAGTGCAGGGCATACTTATGTACTCACCGCAACCGATTACTTCACTAAATGGGTGGAAGCCATCCCAACAAAGTAAACCAACTCGAAATAGTCTCGCAACTTCATCAAGGAGAATATCATTGTTCATTTTCGAATACCACAAAAAATTGTTGTAGACAATGCCACCTATTTCTCTTCCAAGGAGCTCATGATTTTTTTATGGATTTGGAATCTCCTATCTCACTCTTCTGACTACTACCCACAGGGAAATGGGAAAGCTGAGTCAAACAACAAGAACATTGTGGCCATTGTTCACAAGCTGGTAGATGAGAATCAAAGGAACTAGCACAAGAAGTTATATGATGCATTGTGGGCTGATAGGATCACTCCTAAGAATGAAATAGGTATGTATCCTTTCCAAATGTTGTATGGAGTTGAGGTAGAGATTCCCCTCACAATTTAGATTTCAGCTCTCAAGTTGTTGTAAGAAATAGAAGATGGTCAATACAAAGACTCCATTAACAAGAGGATCCTCTTCCTGGAGAAGCTAGAGGAAAGTAGATGCCAAGTGGTGGATAGAATTAAAGAATACCAATTGAAAGTGAAAAGATATTTGACAAGAGGGAAAAGGAAAGAGAATTTAAGGTTGGAGACTTTGTCCCTGCTATGGGACAAGAGAAGAGAAACAAAGGGTAGTCATGGAAATTTTGATTCATTATGGCTCGGCCCATTCCAAATTCATGAAGCTTGTGGTGAGAATGTTTTTCTCCTCTCATACTTGGATGGAATGCCATTGGAATTGCCTCAAAGAGGGAAATAATTGAAACTATATCATCAGTGAAAGCGGGTTATCCCCGCCTTGTACCATAGGTGTTTTCGTGGTGTGTTTTTCCCTTTTTTGTTGTGTGGTTTTGGTTTAGTTTTGTTTGGTTTTTTGTTGTGTGTGGTTTGGCTTGTGTGTTTCCTCCTTCTTCCATTATTTCTCAGAATTGTACATGACTCTACAAGGCCCAATGGATAAGGCACTGGTCAACGTTATACGGTTTAAAAATTGAGATTTTGATCCTCATACCATGTCTTCATCATGCTCATTCCATGCCATGTCCCCAAGCTAGAGCCAACTGTTGTCTCCCAAAAACCACTTTTTATTTTCCAAGTTAAATTTAAAATTTCAAGCTCTCACCCTCTTAAAGTCTTTAACCCAAGTTGAAAGTTCGAAGAAATAGCAAAATTCGTGCCCTAGTGTTGTTTAAATCTCTATTTTGCTCGTTTGGAGAAATTCTCCATCTCCCGGTCTGTGCACGTAATACCCTCTTTTCAATCTCCCTTTTTGATCAAAATTGTTTTCTTGTTCTAAGGCCTAGGTTGTCAAATCATTGTTTGGCCTCCATGCCTCTGGATCGTGATGAAAATTCAAAAATTGGACTCAAAATGATGAAGTTCTCTTCCTCTGTGTATTTTTCCCACAGTTGGGAATGATGGGTGTTTTCTTCCCCATCAAATTTTGGCCCCATCATCCATGGGTACGTGGAAATACGTAATTGGAAGCGGGTTGACAGAGGAATCTTTGTTTTTGAGCCTTTTTCAAAAAAGGTGAAAAGTTAAAAATGACCGTAGCCCGTCAAGCCATAAAGGTAAAATTCAAAGTTGAAGCCCACGGAGGCAAAACTCAAGGTCTCGGGCCCACCATTGAAAATTCAAAGTGGGAGAGTGGGTTGGTGGAGGAATTTGAGTTTTTGAGCCTTTTTCTAAAAAAGGTTAAAATGTTGAGAAAAGGGCCGCGACCCCATTTCCAATCAGAGGATGCCATGTGTCAAGAGTTCAATCGGAGTAGCGGGTCGGCGGAGGAATTTGAGTTTTTGATCCTTTTTCCAAAAAATGTTAAAATGTTGAGAATCGGGCCACGACCTTATTTCCAATGAAAATGTGCCATGTGCCTAAGTTAAAAATTTGAAGCGGGGTTGCGGGCCAATTTGTTCCAAATTGCCAAATCTCTAAAAAATCACAAAACGTAAAGGGCTTTCCCTGTACCTGCTCCAATCTCTTCCTACCACGTGGATGACTTGATTTAAAAGTTATAAGAGAAGATCAAACATCTGTATTCAAACTGGTAAATCAAATTTAATGTTTGCGTCGCAAGATCTAGTTTTTAACCCACCATGAGTGTTTTCTTCGCAATGGAGGAATTTGAAGAGGCGTAAATGATTTGTAAAGTTATAACCATTTTGGAAAAGGATATAGTGGCTCCTCAGAGCCATTCTAAGGGGTTGGCGATTGATTTCAAAAATACCAGAGTGCTCTGTACCTGGAAAAGATAGAAAATGCCATACTTCTTCTATTTTCCCTTCTCCTTAGATTTTCCTCTATTCTCAAAGCTTTGTACAAATTTTGCTTTAGCTTCAATAATAAAAGAAGGAATTTTTTCCTTTTTGATTGAGGGATTGATTGGTACCTTGTGACCAATGAATTTCATTTAGTCTTGTAGCTTCTCCTGTGGATTTGTTTTTCTTCTAACTATAAATGCATGTAAACAAAATTTCTAATTAATGTGTGTGGGCATCTGATATTCTACTCACAACATTAGTTTTCTCCTACCTCCATTTCCACTCCCCTTCCCCTTTCCAAGACAAAGTTTCTTCTCTAGCGAGACATTGCTAGCTTTGCCACAGGGTCAGTGGAGTGCCCTTATTGGATCTCTGGTCAAAAGGCCACCATTGAAACCCACCTTTTATGCATGCACCTATGGAAGTTGCACCGTTCAAGTAGAGGGACTTAGATTCCCATAGCGTTGGCTTGAAACCCACCAATTTGTCCACAAGACAAATTTTCTCACTAACACATACGTAAATATACCCTACCTCATGGGCCTATCACACATCCATCCACACTCCCACTAGCGCCACTCCATACTCTCTTTTCTTTGGCACCAAAGAATTTTTTCCCATTGAGATCAAAACCTCATCCCTATGTGTTTCCCTCCAACACATTATCAATGATGAAGACTACCACATCCATCACCTCCAAGAACTCGAGCTCCTCAATGAGAAATGCCTCCAAGCCCTAGATCACCTCAAAGCCTATTTTAACTACCTTTGTCATCATTATAGAAAGCGCGTAAAGGACCACAAATTTGAATTCAATGACCTAGTCCTACAAAAATCAGCGTAACACTAACGTTGAATGAGAAAAGAAGGGCAAGTTCAAACCAAACTAGCTCACACCCTATGTTGTCATAGCTAAATTTGGTTCAGGTGCTTATAACTTCTTTACTCAGGATGGATATGAGTTAGATGAGCCCATGAATACCATGCATCTTCACCACTTTTATGCTTAGGTACCTAATGCTCCACATTATAAAAAAATTCCAATGGTGAAAACCACTTTGGCAGCACCTTCGGCAAGTACCATGGTGAAAATTGGTAAATATGATCCTTAGTCTATTAGAACTCTATGACACTAGCACATGCACACTAGGGGCACACTACTATTCCATCCCTACATCCCTTGTATCCCTATTCACAATCATCATCCTAATCTACTTTATCCATTCTCTAAAAAAATAGACTTCTTATGATCCTCTCTATACCGCATCGATTTGTCGTGATTAGGATCATTTTTCCTAACCAGTCACATTGTCTACTCTCTTTTTCATAGAGATAGATTTCTAGGAATCTCAATCAAATTCTGAGAAATGTAACCCTTGTAAGATCCTGAGGTCTTCATTTCTCCATACTCCCCATTTTTTGTTCGGTCATTATTTCCTACTGTCACTTTCATTGCTCTTTGTTATCCTGTCACAATTAACGTCATGATGATATTGTAAATATTTATCATGTTTGACATCCCTTTCCTTTGTAAATACAACATAATACATTAATAACATAAACAAATCTACATCTAACACATAGTCATTATCTTATCCACAATCCATTAGTCATTAACACAAGTCAATAATCTAACACATCATATCACTAATAAACCATCTATATATCAAATACCATCACCATAACAATATGATCCCATCATCATAACAATCATTTAATAATAATTAATACCATCCATCATCAAACATGCCATCATCACTATTACTAACCACAATAAAACAAAATATCATCACATCTATACACATATATAAAATCAACATTTTAAGCACACATTATCCCATTTATACATCATATACAATAAAGACAATATTCTCATCAAACCCATCATGAACCAAGTCATCTAAACACTATTTCATTATCACATGACACACTCATCATGATAATCACTAAAACATTAAACATTATCCACACCATAATAAAACACCATTCTCAATCATAAAAATAATCACATCATTTTATCCATACATGCAACTAATCCATACATAAATAAATCAAATCCCATCAACTAAACCATCACCATAATCAAATAGCATCATCTTCATCACATAAATAAAGATCCATCACAATAAAATATAAGAAAGCGTCATCAACATCTCAACCATAGTAACATATACGCTAATGTCCATAACCAAATACATCCAAAAATTATAAAACAAATACCATTTATAACTATCCTCATAAATAAATCAAATACCATCAATTAAACCATCATCATAATCAACTAGCATCATCATCACTACATAAATCAAGATCCATCATAATAAAACATAACAAAACATCATTAACATCTCACCAATAATAGCATATACACTAAAATAATAATATCACATAAATAAAGATCCATCACAATAAAATATAAGAATGCATCATCATATACGTTAATTTCCATAACCAAATACATCCAAAAATTATAAAACAAATACCATTTATAACTATCCCCATAAAGAAATCAAATACCATCAACTAAACCATCACCATAATCAACTAGCATCAACATCATCACATAAATCAAGATCCATCATAATAAAACATAACAAAACATCATCAACATCTCACCAATAATAACATATACGCTAATGTTCATATCATGTATATAACCAAATACATCAAAAATATGACCATCCTGGTCATCAAAATAATCGATCATCTATATATACATAAAAAATGTGACCATCATGGCCATCAAAATAATCACTCAATTATGCATACATAAACAATGTGACCATACTGGTCATCAACAAAAATACATATACTATGATAAATAGCACTCATCAAGGTGTCAAACTCCTAGTATCATCCCCCGTTGAAGGAGGTTGTCGAATACTAGTTGCGCTCCTAGAAGATGTAGATCGACCTAGTCGCTGACCGGATCTCTATCTAGAACCATGTCCAGCTATATAATCCACATAGCGTATATAATTTGTCCGATCATGCATCACCATATCCTCATAATATCTCATCTTTGCTATCACTTCCTAATACTAAAGTGAGGACACTTTGTCCCATATGGCCCCATCTCTGTCTCGACCTCCATGAGGTGCTCGGTCCTACCTGCCCTAGCCTATGAACCACTCCGAGTGTCATCTCCTCCTGCTCCCCATCCAACACTCCATATCTAGCTTTGTATGCCTCGCGATCTACGTAATATCTATCATGGAATCATATCACACGGTCTCACTCCTGCTTCTATCCAAGCTATCTCCAACCGTAGCCATGCAATCTCTCCCTCCATATGTCCTACCACCACTATAAAACCATGAATATGCCTCATACGCACTGCATCTATTACTCGTAGGCTGGACATATTTGTTTCTCGTGTCTGTTCCTCCCTCTCCAACATCTCTATCCGGGCCTCGTAAATCAGCACCTCCTACATCCCCTCATGTTCCCCTCTCTCCTCCATCTCCCCCTCCTACTCCATCTCCTCCCTCTCCTCCTACTCCATCTCCTCCCAACCCTAATCGTGATGGTCCTACCATATCTATCTATAATGGGAGCACTATTTGTAACGGAACCATAATATCATCCACCTCCATCAAATTTATCTCCTACCTCTCTCGGGGCTCAGTACTAGCGACTCCACCACTGCCCAAGCTGTAATAGTGGGCCACCCAAATCTATAATAGGCTTGGCACCCTCTATGCCTCCTCCTCCCCTATATCTACGTCCGTGGATGATGAACAACTAATGTTTGTCCCCTGTGGCATCCCTCTATAGATCTGTTTTCACCCACACACAAACCTCATCCCCTTGCGGTCGTGTCACTATACCGGTCTAATCTTTTCCCACCACTCTGCATATCCATGTGCTACTCCTAGGTCCTATACTTTTCATAAGGTTTCCCATGTTATCACTAGCACATCATCCAAACTTTCCTATCCACTACCTCAAGAATAAGCGCACCTCATGTCTCTATCTCTGCGTAGTCCGTGTAAACAATTGGCGACCTGTAGGAATACCATGCACTATGTCAAATTGTCATAAGCACCCGTCTCGGATGGTATCTCTCACCGTGTAGGGATGACCGCAAACCAAATAGTATGGTTCTTGAATCCTCCCGGATGCTTTTAATCCCCTCTCATACATCTTACTAGTGGTATGGCCTCCAATTAATATCTCCTACATGTAACTCGTCAATATGTTGATGATACCAATCCAGCTCTCCCAAATGCTCTTATTTCCCTCTATTCATTTTCCAACCATAAATCAAGGGCTCCACCACCTACCGTTACTCTCTAATCCCAATCGGCCTCCCAACAACAATATGGTCATAACTTCCATACCAAGTAAGATCCCTTCTCCTATACTCCCTACCCCAACATAGGCCACCCTATACAAATCTTGATATAATCGATCCAATACTATGAGCCCATGCAAAAAGGTCTCCCGCTACCACATCACATGTACCACCCCGCCAAAGCAATGTTGAACCACCTACCCCCACCATCCGAAATAATATGCAATTAATCATTAAACACAACAATAATGGTACCTACTCCATAAACCCCTCTCGTGAAGTACATCCCATGATCTATCTACATGTCATCTGCGGTGCATCCTCCACATCTGTCAACAACTATAAACTATACCTCGGTCTCACTCTTTGCCACATAATGGGCTCTCCCTCTATCAAGAACCGATAGATGTGGTACACATCCTCCAAGGTCACTATCATATCCCTTGTCGTAGTCAAAAGGTACTCATATTTGAGTGCCATCGCTAACCAAAGCTATCAACAAAGCTTGATCTGCCCACATCACAGGCATCCTCGTAATGTGGAGCAATCCCAACACATGTAATAACAATTCCTCCTCCTCCTCTGCTTTTACATTGGCACCTCCTAGTAGATATTGTAAAGTTGTCGATCAACGGTGTCTCACTTGGACAAGAAATAACACCAACTACACACATCAAACAAGTAACTATCTACATCTAATCATTACGACACACACATCCCCACCCTCCCTCTCCTTTTACTTTCTTCTCACAAATTTTCACTTTCTCCCTTCTCCATAAATGTGCCACTTCTCTACCCATACGTGGCGTTATATCCTAAACGTGTTACTCTACCCAACGCTGCCTATATAACCTAAATGTGCCACTTTATACTCTAAAAGCACCAATCCTTACCCTATACATGCTAAACTAATCTCACCACTAACTTTGGTTCAAATGCGATACTTTGTATGCTATGTGCGTTATGACTAAACATACGCACTTATCCATACACCCACACCTCCGATAAAAGCACTACAACTAAACATACGCATTATTCCTTACACCCCTTCCCATGACACAATAAATGTGCTACTATTATATTTATATGTGTGTGTGTGATTTTCTACATTATACATAACAAAACAAAATGAAAGAGTTAAAACATAGCCTTACCCTCCCACAAAATGCGTTATTCGCACCCCTCGACTCTAAACACCCATACACACTACTATTTAAAGTGTACACACCATTTTAGGGACCGTACATGCTAAACATTACGCCTAAGGGGGATTATAGCACTAAAATGTCGTAAAAATCTCGAAAAATGTGAAAATAATCCACAAAATAAATTGTAAAATCACTCATTAGTAGTCCGCCTCCACTAGTTTTTGGTACTCTCTCACGACATCCACCCGGTGGTCCACAATCCTCTCATATGCCATTTCGTTCTCTCTCAAGATCTCATTTTCAAACTACACGTGGTGAAAATGACCCTCCCATGGTCCCCGAAACCCTTTTATACTTGTTGTGATGCCCTCCAACCTTCCAAGAGCCCATTCTCTCACCCCATGTATCTATTTTTCCTCCCGTTTCTTCCTACCTTCATCAAATTTCCTCCTCTATCACCCTAATTTAAAAAATCCAAAAATATCTTTAAAAATCTTAAAAATTCACAAAAATCTAAAATTTTCAAAAACATTCAAAAAAATCTAAAAAATTCACAAAAATCTAAAAAATCTAAAAAGCAAAAAATCAACAAATTCACCTAATTAATACACCAAGTATGTTTTGCTTACATATTTATTGTTTGCTTAGATTTTTATTTCGGCCAATGATATGAAGCCACTTTTTCTTTCTTTTTACACGGCCAATGATACAAGGCCGCTTTTGTTGTTTATCGATACAATGATATAAGGACCCCCACCCTATTAATTTTTTCCAAGGATATGAGGACAGGGCATTTGGCAACTACGTCATCATGATATTAATACCTGTACATATTGCCTTATGCCACATTAATCACAACAAGTTATGATGATACAATGGACGCCTCCTAGCAGCACATCCTCTTTTCTCATCATCTTTAACCCGCACCTAATCCTCATCACCATCCCATCAACCCTTTATCAAATCAATCTTCACATCCAAACTTTATCCCACATCTCCAACTCTCTCCCCATGATTTGGAAATCTCAAAATCTAACATATTTAAATCCAACATCCCCCACATCAACATCCAAAATCTTCACATCCTACCCACTTGCTTGGGGCATCATATAAACCAATATCTCCAAATCTAACACATAACCCTTGATGGGCACCATCTAAATATAAAATCCAAAACTTCTCACCCTTTTCATACACTCATTGATCGGGATATTCAATATTCTCTCTCCCCTATTCTAATCTTCTACTTCTTCTCATCTTCTCTCCTACCCTTCTAATCTCCTCTAATCCCACCTTATTCTTCTAACATTTTCTCATCCTCTAGATCTATCTTCTTCCACCAATTCTCTAATCTCCTCTTCTACTACAATCTTCAAACCTTCTAATCTCTCTCACTCCATATCTTCTCATCATCTAACTCTCCATCTTCAATTCTCTAATCCTCCATCTTTTCATCCTCTAATCCTACCCCGCATCCTCAATCTTTAAACCAACCCTGAACCCTCATCATTCATCCCCTCCATTCCTCTAATCATCTCTCCTCTCGCTAACTTCGATAACTCCTCTTTTCGAGCGGTTACCCGACTTTTCCTCCCTACCTAACCTCTCAGAGGGGGCATCATACCACCATCCACAACATCTTTTCTTCTTCTTTGAAATTTCATTATTACCCAATAACACTTCAAAGAGGAGCAAAATGTAGACATGTAAAATGTCGACATGAATAATTCACCAATCATATAATAGTTATCCATCCTCGTGCCAACCTTATAATAATTAATTATAAATTTAATTAATTATTATACTATATACAATCATATTCCAATTATTCCATATTCCATAAATCTCATTTACACCCTTAGAAGTATTAATACATTATTAATATTTCACTTATTACACTAACTAATCCTCATTAACTATTTTCCACCAATTTAAAAATACTCACCCACCTACCACCTACCCTATACCTATTCTATGCCTAGCCTTTCCATCTAATCACCCCACTAAATGTAATTAATCTCACCTAATCAAAGCTAAATAAGCCCTCAAATCTAGAGGCTTCTAATTCTAGAAACCTCTCCATCTTTCCCTCTTCTTTTCAAATAATTCAAATAAAAATACACTATTCCATTGAATTTTTAATTCAATGGAGAGTTCTCTTGAAATCTAGAATTCTCTACATCTAGAAAATTCTCTCCTCTCATCCAATTTAAACCATTGATTCAATCCACCATGACAAGATATTAGCCATTGATTTCCACCTCCCTAACTATAAATAGAGGCGCTACCCTCCATGGCAAGCACCTTATAAATTTTCAAGTATATGCTGCCAAATTCTCAAGCCAAGCAATCTTCATAGCAATATATCAAGCTCAATCAAGTAATTGATCAAGGGGAGGTGCTACTGAAATTTGTCCAAAATCTGAAGCATCTTTACATCCATTCAACAATCAAATCAAAGGAGCAAATCCAAATCAACAAAGGAGGAGGATTCCACTTGTACGTAAGTATAGGTAAATTTCTTTCTCCTTCTTTTCATCTTTCTCAATCAGAAGTAGTTGATTAATTGTGTTGTATTTTGCATTGGTTTGGTTTCATAATCATCTCATGTGTGCATGCTAGCATAATTTTTCATCTACAATGTCAAAATAAAATTTAGGACTCCACCCATAAGTAAAAGTACATATACATATATCATGTTCATTACATAATAAGAGGGAATGGACTTTGTCACATTCTAAGTGGATATACTCTTCTTATAAATATGATTAATGTAAACTAGTATATTTGGCACTTATGATATTCTTCTTAAAGTTGTTATAATCACTCATTTAAAAAAGTGTTCTTAATGTTTATGACTTGTATACTTGATTTACTCTTGTTGTGAAAAATGTGAGATATTTACGCCACTTTTCATAATGGAAGGGTTGGTCTAATGTTTTCCCTTCAAATTGAAATTTGGGATAGTTCTTCAAATTTTATTATTGTTAGGAGTCATTTGCACTTGTCAATAAAAACCATTCAATTGAATTTTACAACACATTGTCACAAATTTTATCATTAATAAATATGGATTATAATGTTTAGTTTATTGTTATTATTGTTGTTGCAAGTCCCCGTTAAAATATAATTAATAAAATATTTTATGAATAACATTTTTAGAAGCATAATGTATTATAAGAAAAAATAGACATGTTAGACTAAGACAACAAACAAGTACGATTTTTCTTTTAATAAATTAAGTAAGAGGGGTTACCATAATAACCTCGTGTCTCTCATTTCCCCTCCTTATGGCCCTAACATTTTTCATACTCTAATTACACCATACAATTGAATTTTACAACACAACCTGTCATAAAATTTGATGTAATCTAATAACACCATTCAATTGAGTGTTACAACACAATTCTTTACAAAAATGAATTTACTTTGAAAACCCCATTCAATTGAGGCCTACAAACACAATTGTCACAAAATTTGGTGTATTATCAAATCACTATTCAATTGATTTTTATAGACAACTACAATAAAACTTGTAAATTGGAAGACACCATTCAATTTAGTTTTACAACCCAAGTGTCACAAAAATTGATTACTCCAAAAACACCACTCAATTGTTTTTACAACAAAAATGTCACAAAACTTAATATACTCCAAAAACACCATTCAATTGAATTTTAAAACACAATGGTGACATATTTTTATATACTACGAGAACACCATTCAATTAAGTTTTACAACACAATTGTCATAAAAATTGATGTACTCAAGAACCCCATTTAATTAGGTTTAAAAAACAATTTTCACAAGATTATATGTTCTCTGAGAACACTATTTAATTGAGTTATAGAACACAATTGTCACAAAAAATTATGTACTCTGAAAACACTATTGAATTGAGTTTATAACACAATTGCTACAAAAATGATGTACTCGACAATGTAAATAATGTACTCGAAGAAATTTAAAGTACACCATGTAATTGAGTTTTACAACACAATTCTCACAAAATTTGATGTACTTCAAAAATATAATTCAATTGAATTTTACAATAAAATGACACAAAAGTTGATGTACTTTGAAACACAATTGAATTGTGTTTTACAACATAACTATCACAAATTTTGATGTATTCCAAGAACACCATTTAATTGAGTTTTCTAACACAATTTTAACAATATTTATATACCACAAGAACATCATTTAATTGATTTTTACAACACATCTATCAAAAATTATGTTGTGATCTAAGAATAACATTCAATTGGGTTTACAACACAATTGTTGTAAACTTTGATATGTTCCCGAACGCCATTTGGTCGAGTTTTTCAACACAATTATCAAAAATGATAAACTCCTAAAAACGTCATTCAAATATGTTTTAGAACATAATTTTTGTGAAAGTAGGTGAACTTCAAAAACATAATTCAATTGGTTTTTACAATAAATGTGTCCCAAAAATTGATGTACTTTGAAAACAACATTAAAATTGAGTATTACAAAATAGTTTTCACAAAAATTCATGTACTTTGAAATCGTCATTCAATTGAGTTTTACAACACAATCGACACAAAATTTGATATACTCAAAATTTCATAAGATTTAAGTATACATTTTTAATATTTTAAAGGTTTAGTATCATCAAAATATAGATATTAAAAATTATTATTATTATGATTTTGCTATTGGAAAGTGCAATGATGATAATTATTTATTTCTTTAAACATTTACCTATTAATATTAATAGTTAAAAGTTACATCCAAATGTTTCACAAATGTACTTATGTTTGATATAAAAATATACTAGAGTTCTACAAATTGAATCTGTCACTCTCTAAATCATGTCATGAAAATCAAATATTAAAATAAAAAAAAAAAATCAGTAAGTGATTTGCAAGTTAAATCTTCCTCTCTCAAAATGTTGTCGTGAAAATCAAATATTAAATTTTCTATATGAACTTAGCAAGAGAGGTCATTCGTGTCATACTTGAGACTCACCCCAGTACCCAAATTCGTTGAAGTGTAGGTGTTTTAAATTAGTATCATCCACCAATTTAAAAGTATATTTCATAGTTTTCCCAAATAAAGTGTGTGCATGCAAAAGATATATTTTGTTAGAAAATTAAAAGAAGATATGTTGTTGCTTTTTGCATAATGGTATACAAAAAATATATATATATATATATATATATATATATATATATATATATCTATTTATTGACAACAAAATAGATTACAAAAATGTATACTAACAATTATTGTTGTATTTTCTCTTTTCTATTTCCACTTAGATGTTTGGGTTGTGCTACGTTCTTCACAATTGTTGCCTTATCCTTCTTTCTCAAAGTGTTTTGTTCTCCTCCAATACATCTACTACTCCATATTTTTGTTGGCTCAATTTTTTTATCGTAGTATCATTCCTCTTTTCTTTCTACCGACTAATGCTTGGAACTTTTGTTCTATTTTTGGTTCACTGCCTTAAAACTCAAAATTTGGGCACATACATCTTCCTTTCTATTTTTTGTATTCTTCTAAAATTTCAACCAATAAAAAAATTCAGCATTAATTATGTAATTCAAACTTGGGTGCCAAAAATTATGGATCAATCACAACATGTGCTAGAGATTAAAAATTCAACAGTTTGGGGGAAGTGTTGGGATTACTTTCCCCACTCCCCATTGATCATAATTACCATTATCAAACATTTTCAAGCATGAAAAATAGTTTGGTATTCATTATTTGATATCTATGACATCCAAATTATTTCTCATGCAATCAAAATTTTATTTTGAGAATGGCTTAGTGAAAATATCTCCTAGTTGTTGCTCGACTTAATTAAGGGAAAATATTAGTGGCGCATGTTCACTAATTCACAAATATTCAAGTTTCTAAAATTTACATTTGGTGATTTTTATGACTTGTACATAACACCACTTCACCCAACTTATCGGGATGCAAGTTACTTTTCTTGGTTGGCTCCCGAAGCATTTACAATAATTCCTCGATTATGAATGTATATCACCCTTACCTCGAAATCGTAAGTGGTCGCATTCGCCATATATACCAAATAAGAATCTAAAGGTAAATATCTAATTCCATTCAACCAAAGACTCATAGTCATAATTCTTCCTCTAGTGAACGACTACTATTTTTATAACCTCTTGACAATATTCATAGCCGTATGACTACAAAAGTTTTTGATCTAATGAATCAATAATTGCCAATTTTTTTTTTTACAATTGTCGAAAAAAAGTGCAACCATCTCGACCATGAAGTAATCACAACCATGTAGTCATACGATAATAATGCAACCATGTGTAAGTGCACCATTAAGGGGAAAAAAGTGGACAAAAAACTGAAAGTGAATGAAACGCGTATGGTAATAACACGATCACATTATGTTTTCCTTGGTTTGGTAATTCATGAACCTATTTCATTTCCCCAAACGTGAGTTTTATAGCAAAACCATGCCCTCGCATTTCAAATTCAGTTGGATCTTGCTCAAACGATCATTTGAGAATTGCCGCAAAGATAGGAATCGACGATGGTGCCACGAAGAAGAGGTAGGCACAATTATTTTCTGAAATTGCATTGAAATTTGGTAATTATAGAGTAGAATTTTAATTGAATACATATTTTTTTATTGTTATAACTCCACGTCAACCCGATCAACCACAACCAAACCCTATAATTCTTGTGATCCCTCTTAGCCCTCCTACATTTGCTCAACATCCCCGGGAAGTCAAGAAGATTTAGCAACCCATATAGTGAAAACAAGATTAAATTGAGGATTTAATCAAAATAATGAGGGATTCTTATTCTACAAACACCCATCGTGCCTCTGTTACAAACACATTAGAGGAATTAGTGTCTCAAGTTGACAAGAAATGATTCAAAGTAATCGTTGGACATCCTATAGAGATTTGTAGGGTTTATTATGCCAAAAAATTGTCATATGAGGATGTAAAGAAAAAAAAAATTACAAAATACCGCATATGTGCCTTATTTACGGACCTCCGAACCAATTTTCTTATTCAGTTATCATGCAAACATTTTCCCATCCACTTGTGCAATAATTATTTGATTAAAAATAATTTTTGGGACCGATGGTGGATGGTGTTTGATTTTCCACCTTGCAATAACAACGAGGTACTACTATACTTTTGAGGAAACTCTATTGCGATTTTATCCTCAACGAGATCCCGAACTATTTTGATTTTCTGGGATTTTCAGGGCTAAGGAAAAGGCTCTGCACAAGATTGACTAGGTACACAACGTGCACCTATTCAATAGGGTAGATTCCCACACATAATCCCCCTCACCCTAAGATTGTCCCTCCAATAGTGAAGGAGACAATAGAGATTGATACACCAAAATTCTTGGGGGCTATCTAATACTCTTGTTCGAGATACGAGGGATATTTCTGATCCATATGTTCGTGGAGGTACACAGAGTATTCCCTCAGGAAGTACTAACATGATGTCACATCTTTTCTTGACATGTGGTAGCATATGTTTGGGGCCCGAGAAGGACGATACTTTCATGCATACTGGTTTTGGTAGAGTTGTCATTGGTGGTACACATGATAATTCCACTATGTCAAATGTCTTTTTGAGTGAGACATTTGGTTTAAAGTCATCGGCATCACCTTCGCAAGTATTTGTTATGTTTTATTATGTGTGTTACAAAAATATCAAAGTACTTGATTTACTTTAATATGTTAAATTTTTCAAATAATTATATTTGTATATGTATGCATTATATACATGCGTAGAGGGGTGTCATCATCCCGACCATAGGTAAGTTACGAGCACCATGCCTACACATACATTCATAGAGGTAATTTAGAATTTTAATTGTGTAAACTTTTCACGTATATGAAAATATATATATATATATATATATATATATATATATATATATATATATATATATATATATAACTTTTGAACTCAAATATATGTATGTTCTTGTATGTTCAACTAACTTGACGTGATATATGTTTGATAAAGTTGATGACCTCACTAGACACCCCACCATCTCTGCGACAAGTAGAGAAAGGTGTTGCCACTGCGATTTCATCTGCGCAACAACTCACCGAGGTATTCAAACAACATGTATTTTTGTTAAATTGCTCATGTAATTCATATTATGTTAAATTACATGTTAATAGTGTCCTTTGTTATAGCATTATTAAATTATCTTAATAATGTCCTTTCATTGTGTATTACGTAAGAGTTACTCATGATAAGTAGCAGCCATGTTCATTTCATTCATAGGCGTGGCGTAGTAAAAAAAATAGTTGTATATTGATAAAATTAGTTAAAATATTGTCATTACACATACATGTACTTAGTTGGCATAATTTTTTTATCTGCATTCAAAAAATTATTGTTAACATAGTTCTATTTTGGCTAATTTTGATGTTTGATTTGTTATCTTATGTGTATGTAGGGAACTTCAACCCCTTCCCTTTTGACTTTGAGGGCATAGAATCCTCGAGCTCACCATTTTTATACCTTTGTTCATGCTCAAGAGCTCCCAATGACTCATCTAAGCGTGAGATGCAGATTCAACATGATCGAGAGCTTGTGGTAAGTGTGTGTATTTATGTAAATAATTTCATTAGCATGGTCTTAAAAACATGTTGAAAATATATATAAATTAATTTTTGACAAAAAAATTGTTTGCATTTACAAGTTCAACTATAGGCAAGTCTTCAGTGGAAGAGGACTCATAGCATGGGCACGGACGATCCAAAGTCATCTCACAGATCTCCATCTTCATCTAAGGGAGGGCCTTCTTCGAGCAAGGCCAAGAGAGGGATAGATTTTTTATTATTGTGTGTGTGTGTGTGTGTGTGTGTGTGTGTGTGTGTGTGTGTGTCTTACATGACATTTTTTGTATGCCTATGTGCATGCATGTATGTATACGCCTATATGGCATTTGAACTTGATATTATATGACCTATTAGTGCATTTTATATTTATTTGTGCACGTTAATATTATTTGGAACTCGATATTTTTGTATGAGACCTTACATTTCTGAGATTATTTTTGTATGAAACTAATATGATGTGCACTTGACAATATTTAAGACATTATGGATTATTTTTTCATTTATTGGTGATGTATGTACTAGCGTTTTCAATGTATAATATGCATCAAACTTTGGAAATCAATATTTATATAATTTATGTATATAAAGAGTTACCTAATCTGAGTAATTATTCATTTAATTTATCAATGTGTATATGTGTATTTACCTTACTTGTGCTTCTTCTTGCTCATGGTCTCTTTGTATTGGTTCATATCTTATCATGCACCTACTACATTCTTCAATGCTTCTTAGTCTTCTCCCCTATTAAAACACCTCAGAAATCATTAGGACCATCACTAACTTGATTCATAAGGCTCCAAACACCATTGTTGTTCATCTTACCAAAATTGTCAACTATGCCCCTTAAGACAATGTTTTTACAACAAGCATGGATAGAAGGATCTAAGGATACCCAAAAAGTCTTACAAGCTTCAATAGTTCACTTTTTCCATCCCTAAGGTGCTCCCAAAATCTCAAACTCCAACTCCTTCTACAACTCCTTAGAGCTTTATCATTCACTTCTCTCAATAGTTCACACTTTGCAAATACTAGCTCAATACGCCAAAAAGAAATAGAACATTGAACCATGACTGAAAAAATCTTTAAACATGCTTAACAACCCTATTTACACTTTCTCAAACCATCAAATCAGTTTCACAAATCCATCTTTCATCATTTTCCTTTTTGACCCTCATTAGTCCTTGTAGCCCTTAAAAGATAGATTATGACACATTTTGTAAACCATGAGCTTACTGCACTGATCGACTAGCAAGCGTTTTAGGCACCCATTATCCTCATTAAGGTGCATGTCAAATTTCAAGTACTAACTCAACTCCAGTGAAAAGTTATGCCACTTTTTGCAATTTTGTCTTCTCCATCGATTAGCTCTTCTCCTTCATTGTAAATCTTCACGCTTAGAAGAACTCCGCAAAACAATCAACCAAAAATAATTACATTTTTAGACACCCTTTATCTCATTCTTACTTTTCACCATGGTATTTGAAAAATTCTCCTTCTATCTCTCTTAATCATCAAACCCTCATTTTTAGGTTTTACTATCCTAGGGTTTCATGTCAAAATTGTGGTTTTGGATGAAATTTTTAGTACATAAACAGAATTATCAATGAATGAAGGTCACTAATCCATAGGCCAGGATTGAATCCCATTCATAACTACAAAAAAGAAATATTTACTTAAGCAATTGATAACCCTTGTGTGTTCTTAGCCATTCCCTTGTTATGATTGTAATTTCCATGTCACTTGAGGCCTTGGAATATTTTGGTGGTAATGGCCCTCCTGTTTCACTCCCTCAAATTTTTTCCTTTCTCTCTCCATCATGCTTAGCTTTTTCATTCTTCCTCTACATCCATGAACACTACTCTCAATAAGTATATGTCTTTACAACAAATGTATTAGAAAATATGGAACAAATCTATTAAGAAAAGCATATCCCACAAAAAGGACAATGATGCAACATTACCAACAACAGAGTTCATACTAGTATTATGGTGGGATGAGGATTGACTCTCAAGGATCATATTCATATTCAGTGTATCACCGTCAAAGAGGGAAGCTCCCCTATCAAATCATTTATCACAGATGACGTGGAAGATGAGCAAAGAAAATGAAAGCTAGAGAATTAGATTTCATGGGTAATTAGTACTATCAACAAGACTAATATGGCTTCCAACTTCCCTATAAATGTAATCATTGTACCTTGAAAATTAAAAATTTGGCAATGATACTTAGTAACAACTAACAAGAACATGGTGAGCTCAATACATTGTGGAGGTCGGGAACATGTGTCACAAGGTGTCAAACATGTGGTTTTTTTTCCAACTTCTAATGGGTCATCCTAGATTGCATAATACCATACATGGAAATATGAGAAATGTGAAATTTATTTCAGAAAGGAAAAGAGAGTGAGAGTGAGATTGAGAGAAAAGAAAAAACATGAGAGGGAGAGAGAGTGAGAGGTTGTCTAATCCATTATTTTGCAAACAGTAGCTCATGGCACTAAACCGATCTATGCCAACATGTCTAGATGGCTAGAGTAAATGCTTGGAGGCTTCATTTTGATGCGGGCGGTGTCGTTTGCTTCCAAGCTACTTCATCTAGGTGTAGTCCCTTATGAGCCCTGAGACCAAAAAATTATATAAGTTCTCCGGGTGATTTCTCGTAATCTATGGCACCTAGAAATGTCTCGTTAGATCTTAAACATCCGCATAGGGACCCTCTATAAAATCCTATCTCGGTTTTTTCCATCTTGATTTAGTGCTTTCGTTGTCATATTGTTTGTAAACGTGCCAAATACCGTAGTTTGAGTCAGTGTAAGGTTATCAAATGCAATATTTTGCAAATGGTAGCTAATGGGACCAAACCAACTATGCCAACACATTTAGATGGCTTAGTGAATGTTAGTGGAGGCTTCATTTTAGTGTGGGGACAGTGTTTCATTGCTTTTGGGCTACTTCGTCACGGGTGTAGTCCCTTAAAAGCCCTGAGACCAAAAAACCATATAAGTTCAGAGGGTGATTTCTTAGACTCTGTGGCATCTAGAGATATCTCCTTAGATCCTACACCTCCACGTAGAGACCCTCTACAAAATCCTATCTCTTTTTTTTCCATCTCGATTTGGTGCTCTTGTTGTCCTATTGTTTGTAAATACGCCAAATACTATAGTTTGAGTCAGTGTAAGGCTATCAAATGCAATATTTTGCAAACGGTAGCTCGTGGGACCAAACCAACTATGCCAACACATCTAAATGGCCTAGTGAATACTAGTGGAGGGTTCATTTTGGTATGGGATGGTGTCGTTGCTTTCGGGCTACTTCTCCAAGTGTAGTCCCTTAAGAGCCCTGAGACCAAAAACGTATAAGTTCACCATGGGTGATTTCTCAGACTTCATGGAACCTAGAGATGTCTCATTAGATCCTACACCTCCACGTAGGGACCCTCTTAAAAATCCTATCTTGGTTTTTTCCATCTCGATTCGTTGCTCTCATTGTCCTATTGTTTGCAAGCACAAATATTATAGTTTGAGTTAGTGTAAGGTGTGCCAAATGCAATATTTTGCAAATGGTAGCTCATGGTACAAACGACTACATCAACACATCTGGATGGCCTGGTGAACACTATTGGAGGCTTTATTTCAATGTGGGAGGTGTTTTTGCTTCCTAGAATACTTCATATGGCATAGTCCTTAAGATCTCCGAGACCAAAAATGTATAAGTTCATCAGGTGATTTCTCAAACTCCATGGCACCTAGAGATGTCTCGTCAGATCCTACACCTCCATGTAGGAAACCTATACAAAATCATATCTTGGTTTTTTCCATCTCAATTTGGTGCTCTCGTTGTCCTATTTTTGTAAATGCACTAAATAATGTAGTTTGAGTCAGTGTAAGGTTGTCAAATGCGTAATATTTTACAAAAAGAAGCTCATGTACCAAACTGACTATGCCACACACATTGGGATGGTCTAGTGAACATTGGTGGAGGCTTCAATTTAGTGTGGGATGGTTTCATTTGCTTCTAGGCTACTTCGTCCAAGTGTAGTCCCTTAAGAGCTTTGAGACCAAAAAATGTATAATTTTGCGGGTGATTTCTCGGACTCCATGGCACCTAGAGATGTCTTGTTAGATCCTACACCTCCGCGTAGGGACCCTCTACAAAATCCTATCTTGGTTTTTTCCATCTTGATTTGGTTCTCTCATTGTCCTATTATTTTCAAACATGCCAAATATTGTAGTTTAAGTCAGTGTAAGGTTATCAAACATAATATTTTGCAAGCGAAGCTCATGGCACCAAACCGACTACCCACACACATCCAGATGGCCTAGTAAACTCTAGTGGAGGCTTTATTTTAGTGTGGGACGGTGTCATTGCTTACGGCTACCTCATTGGGCGTAGTCCCTTAAAGAGCCCCGAGACTATAAAACGTTATAACTTCGATGGGTGATTACTCGATCTCCATGGTACCTAGAGATGTATCGTTTGATCCTACACCTTCATGTTGGGACCCTCTACAATATCCTACCTCAATTTTTTTCATCTCAATTTGGTTCTCTCGTTGTGTTATTATTTTTCAAACACACCAAATAATGGAGTTTGAGTCGAGTATAAGACTGTCAGATGATATAATTTACAAATGGAAGCTTTTGGGACCAAACCGAATATGCACACATGTTGGGATGGCCTAGTAAATTCTTAGGGAGATGTCATTTTGGTTCCCTACACTCTCGATGCTTTCTAGGACTACCTCGTCTAGGTGTAGTCCCTTAAGATCCCTAAGACTAGAAAATGCTATAACTTTGATGGATGATTACTCGGTCTCCGTTGCACTTAGATACATCTCGCCGATCCTACACCTCCATGTAGGGACCCTCTACAAAATTATATCTTGGTTTTTTCCATCTTGATTCGGTGATCTCATTGTCCTATTGTTTGCAAACACCAAATATTGTAGTTTGAGTCAGTTTAAGGTTGTCAAATGAAATTTTGCAAGCGGAAGCTCATAGCACCAAACCGACTATGCACATGCATCCGGATGGTCTGCAGTAAACACTAGTGGAAGCTTGATTTTAGTGTGGGAGGTTTTTTTTAAGTGCTACCTCGTCTCCAAGGCATAGTCCCGTAAGACCCCGAGACCAAAAATGCTATAACTTTTATGGGTGATTACTCGGTCTCCATAAAACCTAGACACGTATCATTTGATCCTACACCTCCACATTAAGGCTCTACAAAAATCCCATCTCATTTTTCCATATCGATTTGGTTTTCTCGTTGTGTTATTGTTTGCAAATGCACCAAATACTACAGTTTGAGTAAGTGTAAGGCTGCCATATGCTATATTTTGAAAACGGAAGCTTTTGGGACTTAACCGACTTTGCACATGCATCGAGGTGGCACGGTAAATTCTTGGAAACAATTTAAAGTTCCCTACGCTCCCGATGCTTCCCAGGTGACTTCATCCGAGCATAGTCCCTTAAGAGCCCTGAGGCCAAAAAACTATATAAGTTCGTCGGGTGATTTCTCTAGACTCTTGGCACCTAGAGACATATCATCATATCCTACACCTTCGCATAGGGACCCTTTACAAAATTCTATCTTGGTTTTGACCATCTCGATTGTGCTCTCTTTGTCTATTGTTTGCAAACGTACAAATAATGTACTTTGACTCAATAATGCGTAAAGGTTGTCAAAGTAATATTTTGCAAACGAAAGCTCTTGGGACCAAACCGACTATGTACACATGTCCAAATTTCTTGGTAAACACTATTTGAGGCTTCTTTTTGTTACTGAGAATGGTGTCGTTTCTTCAAGGATACTTAAAAGCCTTTCCAGAGCGTAGTCCCTTAAGAGCCTTGAGACCAAAAAACGCTATAACTTTGATGGGTGATTACTCAGTCTCCTAAGCACTAGAGATACATCTCGTATGATCCTAAACCTATATGTTGGGACCCTATACAAAATCCTATCTCATTTTTATCCATATAAATTTGGTTCTCTCGTTGTGTTATTATTGTTTGCAAACGCGCCAAATATTGCATTTTGAGTCACCGTAAGGTTATTCGAGGCAATATTTTGCAAACAGAATCTTGTGGCACCAAACCAACTACACACAAACATCCAAATGGCCTAGTAAATACTATTGGAGTCTTTTTTTTGGTGCGGGATGATGTCATTGCTTTAAGCTACCTCGTCTGTGGGTGTAGTCCCTTAAGAGACTCGAGACCAAAAATATTCTAAATTTGACAGTGATTACTCGATCTCGTGGCACCTAAATACATCTCATCTAATCCTACGCCTCCATGTTAAGACCCTCTAAAAAATTCTATCTCAGTTTTTTCCATATCAATTTGGTTCTTGCGTTGTGTTATTGTTTGCAAATGCGCCAAATATTGCAGTTTTAACTAATGTAAGGTTTTCCAAGGAAATATTTTTCAAATGGAAGCTCATGGCACCAAACCAACTGAGCACACACATATGGATGGCCTATTAAATATTAGTGGAGGATTATTTTTGGTGTGGGATGGTATCATTGCTTTGCTACCTCATCCTGGCGTAGTCCCTTAAGAACCCCGAGACCTAGAAAACACTATAACTCGACGGGTGATTACTTAATTCTCTCTGTGGCACCTAGAGATGTCTCGTCTGATCCTACACCTCCATGTTGGTACCCTCTATGAAATTCCATATAATTTTTCTCCATATCAATTTGGTTCTCTAATTTTTTTATTGTTTGTAAATGCGTCGAATACTGTAATTTGAGTCGGATAAGGATGTCGAGATGCTATATTTTACAAATGGAAGCTCATGGGACTGAACCGAATGTGTACACACATCAAGATGGCCTATTAAATGCTTTGAAAGGTTTCATTTTGGTTCCCTATGCTCCTGGTGCTTTCGAGCTACCTCGTCTAGGCATAGTCCCTTAAAAGCCCTGAGACCAAAAATGCTATAACTTTGACGGGTGATTACTCGGTCTCCATGGCACCTAGAGACATCCACACAGATCCTACACCTCCATGTTAGTACCCTCTACAAAATCCCATCTCAATTTTCTCCATTTCAATTTTCTCCTCTCGTTTTCATATTGTTTGCAAAAGCGTCGAATAGTCCGGTTTGAGTAAATGAAAAGTTGTCTATTTGTCGACCATGTGAATAAATAGGTGGTGAAATGAGAATCTTAATAAGATATTTTTACAATATAGGTGGTGAAATGAGAATATCTTATTATTGTTCCTTTCTAATATTTAATTTCCCTTAGCTTCTCTTGGCTTTGAGAATAATAAATTCTCTACTAATAGTGTCAACCATGTGAAGGTGGAAGCTTTTTTTGGCACCACTAACCTACATAAACATGTTAGTAAGTAATTAAATAGAATTTTAAATCCTACAAAATTTAAACAAAATCATTAAATTAAATATTCAAATTAAATTCATGAAGAACATACATTTGCAAATTCAATCCAATGAACCACATGGATTAACTCTACTTTGACAATGGCAAGAACTTATTCATGATCTGATTCACGAACTTTCCACAGATTCTTGTTTAATGGCCTACCTCGATATTTGATCAATTTAATATTTGTTGCAAGAACCAAATGTGAATAGTGAAGTATCTTTTGATGTACTTCATAGTCTTCAAACAACCAAGTGTTTGATTTTTTTATAGGATATCGAATCAAGTTCCAATGACTATCATTGACCCAGTGGGATACTCAAGGCCTTCACCATCAATGACTGTGTAAGTCAAAAAAAAATTCCCTCTACACAACAAGACAAGAATTATAATGTTCCCTCTTCGTTAAATTTTGTCGCAATAACTGCAAAAAATGTGCCTACATCACAAAGTAAAACTCAAGTCAAATTTAAAATACATTAAGATTTGATCATTTAATAATTTATAAATCTAAAACATGACATACATATGTACCTTGTTGCACTAAATCAAATACTTGGTCAAAGTCAGGTGATGTTGTCATATGATTTGAAGACACTGCAAGTTGTAATGCTTGTGGAACTTGATATGTGTCGAGTGGAATTAGAGGTCTACAAGTCCATTCATCCACCCACTATTGTGACTCACATTCATTCCATGACAAAATCAATGCATGATATACAAAAACATGACATGCACCTAGTATAAAGATTTCAAAAACTTACACTTGAACTACAGAATGAGTGCATATCACTTGATCCTACAACTGTCATACAATCTTCATAGTTTGCCATATGTTGTTCCTTTATCAACAAGAAATATCTAAAATTGTTGAATAGTCTTAAGAGCCCATGTTCTTGACACACCAATCAACAATTCTTCTTACATCTATAAATTTAGCACCATCAAAACTTACCTAGATATGTTGTACACTTGTTTCTTTGTGCATCCTTCTTAGCTAATAAAACATCTTTGCATTCTTGAATTGGGAAGTATAGTTCTCGACCAAATTTAATGTTGATTGAATAAAATATTCCTCTCATTCAAGTTCACATAAAACAACTAGAAACACCCTTGCACATATTCGTAGAATGTGTTGATCATCAATGATGTAGAAATGATACTCTCTTAATATTTTTGATCTTGCTCAGTGCTTTCTGGAGAGTGCATGAATGTTATATGCACAAAAATAGTAACTTGCACCGAGTTATAGTATTGAGACTGAACCTCTATTTGTGGCTGCAATGTGTAATTCTCTGTGAATTCAACTACTGAAACAATAGTGCTAAGTGGGAATGTGTCCTTACTTAACTTGAATTTTTCATCCAACCATCGAGCTCTATGTGTGTGCCTTGCATACTCATAAATAATTTCCTCTCTGAATTTGACCAAATATTTTGATACATGTAACTTTTCTATAACAAGCTCACACCTCTTAAATTATTTTCCATTTTTTAATTGATATGTCATCAATTTATATTTTGAAACCAACCAATTATTTTCCTATTGAGTCGAACTCTCCTCATGGATACAACTTTTCAATTTTGGCAAGCCACCACATACATTACACGTTCCATCCAAACATGTTTTGTTATAAAAAAATTATCCAGTTGATTTTTCACAAAATATCATAGGAATAAATTCCCTTGAAGATTTTGGTCAGACATTTAATCCACACTCTAAACATGATGTCGTATGCAAAACACAACGTATTTGACAAAAACATCATAATGCATTGAAAATTCAACATGATGCCTATAACAACAAGTGGTACGTGAGTGATTGATTTTCACATAAAAGGGTTTGTTCATTTCAAAGAATCTTTGGCTAATGTTAATTTGTGGATTTTCATTCTTAAACTTAGAGAATAATTGTGTTTGAGTCATATCTAAGAAAAATTTTGCACGCGATTCACGATTACGAGAACATATTCTTCTTTTACTTGTAACTCTTGTATTGGTGACACCTTGTGTTCTTATTCCAAAACTTTACAATTTATTTTTTTAGAATATCATACATTCTTGTCTTTCCATGGGAGTTTGCTAGAGAAATCCTCATTTCGTGTGTTATGTGTGATAAGAACCTTGCATCTACAATAAATCTATAAATTGCAGAAGATAACACAACACCAGATATATGTGGGGCCAAGATGCCCTAATAATCAATATATGCAGAATAATACCCTTAAGGTAGGGCAACACCATACAATGCTCTTAAGGAAGAAGTAACTCCACAATCTCCCAAGATGGGAATCCACTTCGAGGGGGACACCTCCAATATACTCTGCCAAGTAGAAGACTCAACTCATACATACCCCTCATAATGATACTCACATCCTTTAAATATGATAAGTAACACCTAATCCCAATGTAGGCCGACCCATTACCCAATATAATTAATTCTATGTGAGCCCATATAACTAACTAAGGGGATGTGTGCCATCAAGCATCTCCATCAACTCATATATATTATATTATCATATCCTAGGTACATAGCATTTTTGTAGGGTATATATTATATTATCAACTCAAGACTTTTGTGTCTCCCTATTACTTTCATTAGTGTTTTTCTGTTTAGCTTCAAAGTTCTTCTTGTTTTTCTAATCAAACGTTTATTAATTGTTTTATCACTTACTATACAATTAGTAAGTGCACGTTGTGTAGCATTACTATCTTTGGTGCGTCTGTTGACACCTACAATTTGGTATGCTTTATGTATATTTTCAACAATTGATGCATTTTGATCAACAACATTATATGTTCTTAACCCCATGGTCTTCATTGTAGGTCTCATCTTAATTAATTTCATCAATGTAACAAATAATTGACATCTTTGTGTGTCATTTAAATTCTCAAAGTAATTATCCCAAATTCCCCAACTTTTCTTCTCGCATTTCTATCAAACATTTTGTTAGGCATTGGTTTTATAATGTTTTCATCAATTTCAATTAAGTGAATTGTTTTCTTCGCAAAATGGAAGGAGATGTTCTAAGAGGTGAATATTCATTAATGTTACTTTCATTGAGTTACTTTCTTCATTCAGTGTTTCCATACAAATTTTAGGATTAACATTTGGATTCTCATGTAAAGGTTCAACATCTAGATTCTCAGGTAAAGGTTCAACAATTGGATTCATATCAATTTCTTCATCCATACCAACATTATCATTTAATTAAATATCAACATTCATTGCAAAATCATTATTCTCATATACATTTGATACAATAGATGTACCTTGCCCTGCACAAATTTTTTGCATCCTCTTCACTTTCTTAATTATCATCTTCTAGTTGCTCCGGTGTCTTGTTATTGACTTTCTTCTTGTTCGTACATTTTATTTTGTCACCCATGATTGCAGAATAATATATTGTGGGGTAGGGGACAAGATGAACTACTCAAAATTCACAAAGAATGTACAGGAATATGCAAACCAGATAAAAACCCGTGAAGGAGGGGAAAATGAAGTTGGGGGCCCATAAATATGTAAAGAGGATAACGTGTACGCCTTATAACAAGTACACGTTATTCTATTCACCTTTTCCAAGTCATGCCTCAAGTATTAGATCCATTTTGGATCCCCAAGCATGAGGCATGGACCTGCACAAACATAGCAAACAACATGTTTTTGTAAGAAAATGTAAAAATGTCACTTTTGCCATGATAAATCAACATAAAATAATTGATTCATTTAAAAAAATTATACCATGACGTAGAGCAGAGTTTCTTCTTTCTAAAAATATAATTTTTCAAATTTTCTAACTAATATAAGGTTTCCATATTATTTATTTTCTAACTATGTCTTTTTATAGATATTTTTTGAAGTTTAAACATGTCTATCTTTCATCGTGTATCTTTTTTTTGCTCATCGAAATTGAAAAAAAATATACTAGCCCAAACTAGGCCTAATTCTATACATATTCAAAAAAATCTAATTTTCGATATTTTTGAGGTAGTTAGGGGCATGGTCGGAGCTCCATTATGTTTTTAAATTTAAAATTTTTGTACTAGAAAAATCATTAAAAAAATACTCACTAATTTTTTTATAAAAATGGAGCCCAAACTAGATGCTCCTAGCTATCTTTCTACCAAAGGGTTTTCAAAAATACTAAATGGTGCTCAAAAATGGTGGGGAGCACAAAAGTCACTCTATTATGTTTTTAACAAAAATAGGAGCACATGTTGGTATTTTAGTTATTTTACCCACTTAAACTTAATTGTTTTCAATAAAATTTAGTAGCTTAGAAACTAGACTCAAAATTCTATGATTCATGTTTATACAACATCTTCCAATTTTGAGTGTAACTATTTCAAAAAACTCGTACAAGTTGAAGTTTTTATTTTTAGAAAAATGCATCCACTTAAGACCCCCTTTTGGCCCCCAAATTGGTGCACTTAACCCCATCTAATTGTATGGATACAACCGTCCAACTGGAAATTTGAAACATGCATGTAGCAATTGTCCTCATTTTAGTCATGCACGATGGCCTTTGTTATTAATGGTAAGAAGTTAGGCTAATTACCAAAAATGAGCGTCTTATCTTATTTTTAAAAACCACAAATAATACCCATGCAACCGACATCCACACCAACTATAGGGGTAAGTGCACCAAGTTGGGGGGCCAAAGGGGGTCTTAAGTGAACATTTTTTTGAAAAATAAAAATCTTCAACTTCTACGAGTTATTTGAAATAATTACACTCAAAATTGGAAGATGTTATAAGAACATGAATTGTAGCATTTTGAGTCTAGTTTCTAAGCTACTAATTTTTTTAAATGGTTAAGTGTAAGTGGGTTAAATATCTAAAATACCAATAGGTGCTCATGTTTTTGTTAAAAAAACATAATAGACGTTGGTCATGCACCCCCATTTTTTGAGCACTATTTAGTATTTTTGAAAACCCTTTGGTAGAAAGATAGATAGGAGCATCTAGTTTGTGATAGTATTTTTTAGATTTTTTAGTGAGTATTTAATTTTTATGATTTTTCAAGCACAAAGATTTTAAATTTTGAAAAATAAGGGATAGCTGACCATGCCCCCTAACTACCTCAAAAATATCAAAAATTAGATTTTTTTTAATATGTGTAGAATTAGTCCTAGTTTGTGACTGTATAATTTTTTTCAATTTGGATGAGTGAATCAAAAGATACACAATGAATGATAGACATGTATAAATTCAAAAAAATAGCTATAAAAAGACAGTTAGAAAACAATAAGTATGGAAACCTTATACTAGTCAAAAAATTAAAAATCATATATTTAGAAAGAGGATAGTTTTCTTGACGTCGTAGGAAAATTTTTAATAAATGTGTTGATCATTTTTATGGGATTTTTAGTTGAGGAAGACAAATTTTAGCATTTTTTGTTGAAAACACGTGGTTTGTTGTGTTTTAGTAGGTCCACGCCTCAGGTTTGGGGATCCAAACCGATCCAAGGCAAGAGCTTTGGGCTTTGGAAAATGTAAAAAGGAAACGTGAGCGCGTTTCCTTTTTTACACATTCCCTACCCTCCAACGTCCTTTTCCACCTCTTTCATGGGATTTTTATCCCCACTCTATCTTTCTGCATATTCCTGTACATTCCTGCATGAATTTTGAGTAGTTGAGGTTGTCCCCTACCCCACTATCTATATTTTTCTAATCATGGGGATAAAATCTAACGTAAAGATAATAAGAAGGTCAAGAACAAGACACTAGAGCAATTAGAAGAGGATAGAATAAAGAAAGTGAAGTGAATGCGAAAACTTTGTGGAGGGAAAGGTACATCTATTATGTCAAATGTACCGATGTTTTAGAAAATGATGATGAAATAAATAATGAAATTGAGGAGAATAATAATTTTGCAATGAGTATTGATAATGAATTGAATGATAATGTTGTTATGGATAAAGAATTTGGTATGAATGATAATATTGAACCTTTGTAGAAAAGGAAGATACTTTTCCTTTCTGTTTGAGGATTTATTTAGCTTGTGCGAGAACGGTTAGACTAGGAGTAGGAGTAGATTTGCTTTCAACAGAATAAGTGCTTAGGCACGCACTGCATATCTCATTTGAGACATGTATGTTTTGTCTTTTGTATAGTCCCGCTCCTATATTACTCCAAAGGGTGTGAAGAACTATGATGAAGGCTCCAACTCACCAAGGAATTCACCATCAGCTAAAGACAGTTGCAGTTTTCACTTCAAACCAAATGCAGAGCAACTAAAATCAGCCAAGGGATTTCTTGGGTCATCTTCTCAATTTTCTACTCTCACAAAAGAAAGTTGTAGGGTTTGTTTTAAAAGAAGAAAAACATGAGAAACAAATGACAAATGACAAAGGAGGCCATGAACTTCATTCACAGAGGCTTCAAAACACAAGTTTCATAGCGAGAAGATCATGGGTTCTTTTCATTTAGCAGGCTAAATGGTCCCAGTGAGTCGCCAAACTGTTATTTAAATTTTTACGGCTAAGAGAAACCCATTTGAAGCCAAATCTTCATCGAGAGAGAGGGGACTTAACCAAATTATAAAGAGAACCGAACGGCTCACAGACAACAACAAGTGTCAAGTGGGTGCAACTTCAGAAGTCAAAAAGGGGGCGAAGTCTCAAATTCCCGTAGAGCCGACAAGTGGAGTCAAAAACGGGCCCCGCCCAAGATATTTTCTTCGTATACCATGGGTCCTTACAAGCCAAGAAAAACTAGTAAGCCCAAAGACGGTGCCAAGTGTCCACTCAAAGCACTTTCCAGAGCCTTAAAGGAAAGTAGAGTCAAGAGGATGCGCGGGCCTTCCACGTGGATCTTGCAACAAATGGACTCCATCTTCAAAGCAAGCCATAAATATGACAAGCCATCTGCCACGTATAAGTGATTTAGGGTCTTATCTATAAGATTTAATGCTCAAGACTTTTTCAAAAGATCGGAGGTGAAGGGTCATTTCATTACAAAATACGTGTCATTTGAGTCTGGGAACATAAAACCAATCCGCAAAGAATCGAAATATTTGGCTATGTAATAAATAGCTGAAAGGGGTTTTCTCAAAAGACGAGTCCATCTCAAAGAAAATTTGCGGTGGTAATTAAGATGCATTAAATGGGCATGGCTCTCACTTTTCGAAGGGGTCAAATTGTGAGAAATATTTGAGGAAATATTTTTGTCACTTCATATCATTTATCATAATTAAGGGGCAGATGGGAAGGAGTTTGAAATTTCTTTCTTACCTCATCCTCACCCTATAAATTGTAATTAAAGTTCAAAGAAAAATATATATAGGTATGGATATAGTTTTTAGAGCCTTAATATTTCCTCTCTTAGGAGCCTTAATAGGAAAGGAGATCTTGAAACTTACCTTCTACCAAGAACGGAAATCTTTTTATGTAATAATGAAAAGGAGTAATATATATGTTTTGAAACTCCAACCTTCTCTTTGAAAAACTTAATGTTGATGATCGAAATGTGGCAATTGTTGAAAATATACATAAAGCATACCATATTGTAGGTGTCAACAAACGCTCCAAAGATAGTAATGTTACATGACGTGCACTTACTAATTGTATAGTAAGTGATAAAACAATTAATAAACAATTGATTAGAAAAATAAGTAGAGCCTTGAAGCTAAACAAAAAACACTAATGAAAGCAATAGGGAGACACAAAAGTCTTGAGTCAGCCAATAACACATGACTATTGGGAATTCTCTAGTAGACTCCCATGGAAAGACAAGGATGCATATAATATTCTAAAAGAATTAATTGTAAAGTTTTGGAATGAGAACACAAGGGTGTCACTGAATAGAAGAGATATAATAAAAAGAAGAATAGGTTCTCGTAATCGTGAAGCATATGCAAAACATTTCTTGGATATGACTCAAACACAATTGTTCTCTAAGTTTAAGAATGAAAATAGAAATTAACATTAGCCAAATATTTTTGAAATGAACAAACCCTTTTATGTGAAAATCAATCACTCACGTACCACTTCTTGTTGTAGGCATCATGTTGAATTTTCAATGCATTATGATGTTTTTGTCAAGTATGTTGTGTTTTACATATTGACATCATGTTGTAGGAGTGTGGATTAAATGTCCCACCAAAATCTGCAAGGGAATTTATTCCTATGATATTTTGTGAAAGGTCAATTGGTCAATTTTTTTATAACAAAACATGTTTGGATGGAATGTGCAACATATATGTGGTGGTTTTGCCAAAATTGAAAAGTTGTATCCATGAGGAGAGTACACATTCAATAGGAAAATAATTAGTTGGTTTCAACAAATATAAATTTGTGGCATATCAATTAAAATATGGAAAAAAATCTAAGAGGTGTGAGCTTGTTATAAAACAATTACTTGTATCAAGAATATATGGTCAAATTTAGAGAGGAAATTGTTTATGAGTATGCAAGGCACACACATAGAGCTCGATGGTTGGATGAACAATTCAAGTTAAGAAAGGACACATTCCCACTTGGTACTATTGTTTTAGTAGTTGACTTCATAGAATTACTCATTGCAGCCACAAATGGAGGTTCAATCACAATACTATAACTCAAAGTGCAAGTTTATTTTTGTGCATATAACATTCATGCACTCTTCGGAAAGCACTAAGAAAGATCAAAAAATATTAAGAGAGTATCATTTCTACATCAGTGATGATCGGACACATTCTACAGAATATGTGCAAGGGTGTTTCTAGTTGTTTTATGTGAACTTGGATGAGAGGAACATTGTTTTCAATCAACATTACATTTGGTCGAACAATTACACATCACAATTCAAGAATGCACAGATGTTTTATTGGATAAGCAAGGATGCACATAACAAAAGTGTACAAATATATCTGGATTTTTATTGAGGAAGACATGGGAAAGGAGAGCATGATGGTGCAGGAGCATGTGTGAAAAGAGCCCTTGCAAGAGAAGAATTAAAGTTCAAAGATGGTGCTAAATTTATACAGTGTAGAAAGCATTGTTGATTGGTGTAACAAGAACATGGGCCATGAATCTCAAGAGAGTTCAACAGTTTGTAGATATTTTGGTTGATAGAGGAAGAACATTTGGCAAGCTATGAAGATTGTATGATAGTTATAAGATCAAGTGATATGCACTCATTCCGTAGTTCAAATGCAAGTTCTTACACTATTCATACTAGGTGCATGACATGTTTTTGTATATCATGCATTGATTTTGTGTGGAATGAATGTGAGTCACAATAGTGGGTGGATGAATGGAATTGTAGACCTCTAATTCCACTTGACACATATCAAGTTCCATGAGCATTACAACTTACAATGTCTTTAGATCATATGACAACATCACTGACTTTGACCAAGTCTCTGATTTAGTGCAACAAGGTACATACATGTCATGTTATAAATTTATAAATTATTAAATGATAATCTCTTAATGTATTTTAAATTTGACTTGAGTTTTACTTTGTGATGTAGGGCATGTTTTTGTAGTTATTGCGATAAAATTTAATGAAGAGGGAACATACTACTTCTTGTCTTGTTGTGTAGAGGAAAAAAAAATTGACTTCCATAGTCATTGATGGTGAAAACCTTGAGTATCCACTAGGTCAATGGTAGTCACTAGAACTTGGAACTTGATTTGAAGATATCCTATCAAAAATCAAATACTTGGTTGTTTGAAGACTATGAAATACATAGAAAGATACTTCACTATTCACATTTGGTTCTTGCAAAAATATTTAATTGATCAAATATCGAGGTAGGCCATCAAACAAGAATCTGTGGAAGGTTTGTGAATTAGATCATGAAGCAATTCTTACTACTATCAAGAGTAGAGTTGATCCTTGTGGTTCATTGGATTGAATTTCCAAAGGTATGTTCACTTAAGATTAGATATACATCTACATGAATTTAATTTGAATATTTACTTTAATGATTTTTTTAAATTTTGTAGGTTTTAAAATTCTATTTAATTTCTTACTAACATGTTTACGTAGGTTAGTGGTGCCAAAAAAGCTTCCACCTTCACATGGTTGGAATTATTAGTAGAGAATTTATTATTCTCAAAGCTAAGAGAAGCTAAGGAAAATCCAATATTGGAAACAAACAAGAAGCATAAATTCTCATTTCACCACCTATATTGTATGAAAAATCTCTTCTTACAATTCTCATTTCACCACCTATATTGTATGAACAATCTCTTCTTAACATGTTTCCTAGTACTTGTTTCACATTGAAGGATTTTGGGCACCAAAAAAAGCCTCTCCCACCATTTACAGGCCACCCCAATGTGTGCACACAATCGGTTTTAGTGTCATGAGCTTTCGTTTGCATAATATTGCATTGGACAACCTTATAACTCACACACTGACTATTCGACAGTGCTTTTTGCAAACAAAAACAATGAGAGGACCAAATTGAGATGGAAAGTAAACCATGACAAGGATTTTGTATAGGTCCCAAACATTGGAGGTGTAGGATCAGATGAGACCTTTCAAGGTGCCACGGAGACCGAGAAATCACTAGAAACTTATAGCATTTTTTTTTCTCTCATGGCTCTTAAGGGACTACACCTGACGAAGTAGCTCGGAAGCACCAAAACAAACATTGGGCACAAAAAAAGCCTTTCCCACCATTTACAAGCCACCCCAAATGTGTGTGCATAGTCGGTTTTAGTGCAGGAGCTTCCATTTTGAAAAATATTGCATTGGACAACCTTATATTGACTCAAACTGGACTATCAACGATGCTTTTTACAAACAATAGGACAATGAGAGTACCGAATTGAGATGGATAAAATAAGATAGATTTCATAGAGGGTACCAATGAGGTGTAGGATCATACGAGACCTTTCAAGGTGCCATGGAAATTGAGAAATCACCGAAGTGAACTTATAGCCTCTTATGCTCTTATGGCTCTTAAAGGGACTATATACATGAAGTATCTTGAGAATCACCAATGCACCATAGGGCATAAAATGAATCCTTCCCAAGTTTTACTAGGCCACCCCTGATGCATGTGTGTGTAGTTGGTTTTTTAGTGCCATGAGCTACGTTTGCAAAATATAGCATTGAAAAGGGAAACTTACTCGACTCAAACTGACTATTCGGCATACTTTTGCAAACAATAAGACAACGAGAGGAAAATTGAGATGGAAAAATGAGAAGATTTTCATAGAGGGTACAATGTGTAGGATGGGTGTAGAGAGACATTTCAAGGTGAAAAATAAGTAAAAGTGACATGGAGAAGAAATCACCTGCGGAGAACTTATATTTTTTTTCTCTAGGGCTCTTAAGGGACTACGCCCGGATGAAGTATCCTGCACAATAATAAAGAAGCATAAAAATAGACACAATATTTTGTAATGAACCATTGGGAACCAAAAAAAAAGCTTCCCAAAAACCATTTACAGGCCACCTATACATGCATTTGCATAGTCACCATGTGGTGCCAATGAGTTTTCGTTTATAAATATAGCATTAGACAACCTTACACTGACTCAAACTAGACTATTCATGCTTTTACAAACAATAGGACAACAAGAGGAAAATGAGATGGAAAAATGAAGATTTAAATTGTAGAGGGTATTAACAAGAGGTGTAGGATCGATGATGAGACCTTTCAAGGTGCCATGGAGACCGAGAAATCACCCAGAGAACTTATACCTTTTTTTTCTCTAGGGCTCTTAAGGGACTACGCCCAGACGAAGTAGCCTAGAAGCAATGACACACCATGGGCACAAAAAAAGCCTTCCCAACCATTTACCTAGCCACCCCAACACATGTGTGCAATTTGTTTTGGTGCCATGAGCTTTCATTTACAAAATATATTGCATTGGACATCCTTACACTGACTCAAACTAGAACTATTTGACACTTTTGCAAACAATAGGACAATGAGAGGAACCAAATTGAGATGGAGAAAACCTGAGACATAATTTTGTAGAGGGTCCCAACATGGAGGTGTAGGATCAAATGAGACCTTTCAAGGTGTCACAGAGACCGAGAAATCATTCGTGAACTTATAATTTTTTTTCTTAGGGCTCTTAAGGGACTATGCCCCCTGACAAAGTAAGCCTAGAAGCATGACATCATTTGGAACAAAAAAAATCCTTCCCAACCATTTACAAGCCACCCGATGAATGTGTGTGCAGTGCAATTTTTTGGTGCCACGAATATGAGCTTCCATTTGTAAAAAATATAGCATTAGACAAACCTTACACTACTGACTCAAACTAATATTTGGCTTTTTACAAACAATAGACAATGAGAGGACCAAATTGAGATGGAGAAAATAGAGAGATAGATTTTGTAGAGGGTATGAAATGGGTTTAGGATTAGATGAGACCTTTCAAGGTGCCACGGAGACCGAGAAATCACCTGAGAACTTATAGCCTTTTTTCTCTCAGGGCTCTTAAGGGACTACGCTCTGACGAGTAAGTAGAGAAGCACACCACATTGGGCATAAAAATGAAATCCTTCCAACCATTTACTCAGGCCACCCCCCGATCCATATTTGTCATTTCATTTTGATGCCCATGAGCTTTCTTTTACAAAATATAGCATTGGATAACCTTACACTGACTCAAACTAGACTATTTGGTGCTTTTACAAACAATAGGACAACGAGAGGACCAAATTGAGATGGAGAAAACTGAGAGAAAGGATTTCATAGAGGGTCCCAATGTAGAGGTGTAGGATTAGACGAGACATTTCAAGGTGCCATGGAGACCGAGAAATCACCTGGTGAACTTATAGCACCTTTTTTTCTCTTAGGGCTCTTAAGGACTATACGCCCAAACAAAGTAGCCCAGAAGCACGACATCATTTGACAAAAATAAGTCCTTCCCAACTATTTACCAGGCCACCTTGACATGTGTGCACTATCGACTTTGTGCCATGAGCTTTTGTTTGAAAATATAGCATTGGACAACCTTACACTGACTCAAACTAGACTATTTTGCATTTTTGCAAACAATAGACAACGAGAGGACCAAATTGAGATGGATAAAACCGAGATAGGATTTTGTAGAGGGTCCCAACACAGAGGTGTAGGATTAGATATGATACCTTTCAAGGTGCCACAAGAGACCGAGAAATCACCTAAAGAACTTATACTTTTTTTTTCTCTCAGGCTCTTAAGGGACTACACCCGGACAAAGTATCCCCTGGAAGCACTGAACACTATAGGGCATGAAACAAATCCTTCCCAACTATTTACTAGCCACCCCAACATGTGTGCATTTGTTTGGTGCCAGGGCTTTTGTTTACAAAATATTGCATTTGAATGACCTTACACTTGACTCAAGGACTATTCGACACTTTTGCAAATAATAAGACAATGAGAGGACCAAATTGAGATGGAGAAAAACCATGAGATATTGTTTTCATAAAGGGTACCAACACTAGAGGTGTAGGATCTAATGATACCTTTCAAGGTGCCACAGAGACCGAGAAATCACTCGGTGAACTTATAGCCTTTTTTTTTCTCAAGGCTCTTAAGGGACTACGCCCTTGGATGAAGTATCCCGGAAGCACCGAGCACCATTTGGGCACCAAAAATGAAGCCTCTCCCACCATTTATCAGGCCACCCTAACATGTGTGTGCATAGTATAGTTTGGTTCCACCACAAGCTTCCATTTACAAAATATAGCATTGGACAACCTTACACTTATAACTCAAACTAGACTACTATCAATGATTTTTACAAACAATAGGACAATGAGAGGACCGAATTGAGATGGAGAAAACTGAGATAGGATTTTTATAGAGGGTCCCAACACAGAGGTTTAGGATTAGATGAGACCTTTCAAGGTGCCATGGAGACCAAGAAATCACCATGGAGAACTTATATCCTTTTTTCTCTCTCATGGCTCTTAAGGGACTACGCCCAAATGAAAGTAGCCCAAAAGCACTGACACCATTGGGAACCAAAACAAAGCCTTCAAACCATTTATGTACCCTAACATGTTGTGCATAGTCATTTTTTTGGTTCAGAGAGCTTTCATTTAAAATATTGCATTGGACAACCTTACACTGACTCAAACTAGACTATTTGGCATTTTGTAAACAATAGGACAATGAGAGGACCAAATTGAGATGGAGAAAATCGAGACAGGATTTCATAGAGGGTACCAACATGGAGGTGTAGGATTAGACAAGACCTTTCAAGGTGCCCATGGAGACCGAGAAATCACCTGACAAACTTATAGCCATTTTTTTCTCTCATGGCTCTTAAGGGACTATGCTCTAGATGAAGTATCCTGGAAGCACTAAAACACCATTGGGCACAAAACAAATCCTTCCCAACCATTTACCTAGGCCACACCCAATGTGTGCATGCACATGTATGTGTATGTCATTTGGTTTCAGATGCCACGAGCTTTTTTTTACAAAAAATATAGCATTTGATAACCTTACACTGACTCAAACTAGACTATTTGGTGCTTTTGCAAACAATAGGACAACGAGATGACCTAATTGAGATGGAAAATAGAGAGGATTTTGTAGAGGGTCCCAACATAGAGATGTAATATCTAACCATACATTTCTAGGTCCCACAGTGATGGAGAAATCACCAAGAAAAATTATAGCGGCTTTTTTTTTCTCTTAGGGTCCTTAAGGGAATCTCTCCATCGAAGGAGTTGTCATGCTCCTCTAATATACTCATGTGTTTAAAAAAAAAATGCTTTTGATCTTTTTAAATGAAAGGATCGA
Source organism: Taxus wallichiana var. yunnanensis (assembly GCA_018340775.1). NCBI lineage: Eukaryota > Viridiplantae > Streptophyta > Pinopsida > Cupressales > Taxaceae > Taxus > Taxus wallichiana. Next base: position 365,875,702 of record CM031234.1, on the reverse strand, counting down.
AAAACCTCATATATTTCCAGTAGGTCTCATGAGTGAGTTTGTCTTTTGGAATATCAATATCAAGACCATATTTCCTAGTCTCGTGCCTAGAACCATCATTGAGTTTTCTTGTACAACTACCTTGTTTATGAGAGGTGGGACAAGTAACTAAATGGATATGGCCTCTACCTTGTTCCTTGAAATGCATATTACACATCTCCACCAAACTTGTTTCTCCCCACATATACTTACACTCTTGAATGTGAATTTCTTCAAACTCTGAAACAAATTTCACATTTCTCATATTTCCATTTATGGTATTATGCAAGCCATGATGACCCATTGGAAGATAGAAAAAATAAACACACACTTGAAACCTTATGGGACAATAGTGTATAGACTTTTAATATTTGGTGTGCAAATGTGGACCTTCATGATTTAGTTTGAAAGGTGGGATGAGAACACAACAATCTTCTGTGCAAGACCATTTTTTTCGATACATGTTCATATTCAAAAGAAACTCTCTTCCTTGAAGTTTTCATGGCTTTTCTCACTAAATCGGTAAGGATTTTTCATACTCCAGAAACTTCACATTTTCATGATAGATATGGTCATTTCATATACCATGCCATCATGAGTTCAAACTTAAAGAGTCCAATTTATGAAAATGATGATCTCATTCGTTGATAAGAAATGATCAAGTTCATAATCCAAGTTGAAAGAATTGTTGATGATATGTTATAGATAGAGGATTGTATTTTATTGAAGAGAAAATATTCAAAGGATATCAAGAATGTTTGAGGTAATTATTTGGGATCATGTAATTGCCAAGGAAAAAATCTATTCAATTAAATTTGGACATATATCTGAGCCTCTGTACAAGTTATTTATGAGATCAAGTCTCAGGTGATCTTCAATACTAATAGAAAAATTTGGAACTATAAATTGCATAGCTTAAAATTTCAAAGAGCATCTATCCTAGAAACTATTAAGGCACAACATTGACTCCTTCCTGCATCCTTAAGGATGATTAGAAGGTGATTTTGGATAATATGAATGCAAGAACCAACCAGTGGACTGACCTCTTTAGTTATCATTGGCAAAGTTAGAGTCATCCTAATTAAATAGGTCCTTTAAGAGCTCCCTATATACATATTTTATGGCCACCATCGCAACACAAAAATTAATCTCAAAGGAAATGGATGAAACAAAAAGAATATAATATTTATATATCATAGATGTAATGTAAAATCTTAAGTATATTGAATGTTTTGAACATTGATCATACTATAAAATATTAAGTATATTGAATGTTTTGAACATTCAATGTAAAATCTTAAAATCTTAAGTATCCTAGAAGCATAGCTTGTCTCTCTTTTTCTCTCTCTCTCTCTCTCTCTTCTCTCTTCTCTCTCTCTCTCCTCTCTCTCTCTCTCTCTCTCTCTCTCTCTCTCTCTCTCTCTCTCACTCTCTCTTTCTCTCACACTCTCACATATCTCTCTCGCTCTCTCATTCTATCTCTCTTTCTCTCACACCCACTCTCTCTTTCTATGTCTATCCCTCTTGCATTCCCTCTCTCTCTTGTAGTTACAATTTAATTATTAGAATTAATGTAATATTGTGTTGTCTTGTTACATATGTTTCATTTGAATTATTGAGATTCAGGAAGTGGATAGCATTGACATTGACATTATATTATTATAATTGATGGCATTGAATGATTATAGTATAATGGAAAAATTGTAAATTAGTTACATATATATTTTAATTCCCATGTTTAAAACATAAAAAAATTAACACTAATAATACATATTAACATAACATACATATGATATCATATTAATCCACTTAGATACAAGTTTTAAAACAATTTTTTTCTCATATATTATATTGATTCAAAAATCCTTGATAGCATACAAAATTTGATCAAAATCAATGTCTTAACAAAGCCATGTAGGCATATACAATGATATACATCGACAAAATATAAATCTACGCCAATATGCCATGAAGGAAGACAACAAAATCCATATACATCTAAACTATGGGGTATCATCAAATAATCTAGTTCTCTTGGCCACCGGAAGAAGATGACTCAAGCACATCAATGGAATGTCCCTTATTCCAATCAGACCTCCTACACTCAAAGGATGCTTGTAGATCCATCTATTAATACAAATAAACAACATACCCATTAGTATACAATTAGTGACATATATAAAATGACACTACTTAAAAATAAATACTTATTGTAATATGATGATCACTAGCAATCATCCTCTGCCTCTCAAGATCATCAACATCAGTATGAGGTGCACGAACTGGAGTAGTCAACTCCTCCTGTGGAAACCATGATGATGAAAATTAGAATACATGAATGTCATTTAATTATACTACATGATGTTATTTAATACAATCAATTCATTATGAAAATAACTTTACTAGCACATATACATGTGTAAGAGTGTGAAGAAGCTATGCCCATAGCAAATCCAATATCTAATGATCATCAAATCTCAACAGGAGACTGTAATGACATCATCAACTAAAAAATAATAAAACTCACATTAGTAAATTCATACGTTAACTATAGTTCATTATCTTCATGTATATGATTAATAAAAATAAAAATAATAAAACTCACATTAGTAAATTCACCAACATATGCGAACTCATACCGACATTCACCTATGGAGAAGGGGAATGTGACACTGGATGTATAGTTTGACCCTGTAATTTTATAAAAACACACATGACTCATTAATTTTCATTAATTTTTCACATTGATATTATGACATTATATTATATATATATACATGATATTAATCATATATATATATATATATATATATATTAAATTAACTAATTTCATGTAAAATTACTGTTGGTCAATACCAAAGGTTGAATCTAGTAGAACATCTGTGATGATGATATTCTCCAACACATAATCATGATGTGCCTCCTCTAATTGGACACTCTTTTGTAGCCTATGTGGAGCTCCTCGCGAGGCTATGGAGTTCCTCTCACGAGGTTGTGGAGCTTCCTCACGATTTGGAGCTGTCTCGCTAGGTTATGGATCTACCACATCAACCACGTAGGTGCCTATACTCCCACAAGCATGACACTCTATGGTATATGATGTTTTCTTCCTAGAAGGACCAAGCCTCATCACCCTGGGAGAGATGAGTGCCATGCTAAAGCAATGAATGTGTCAATGACTATGATAGAATCAAGAGTCTCGAACCTCCATTGTCTCCTTCACAACATAAGGGACTGAAACATGATGAATAGATGGGTGAGAAATGGGTCTAGCTGGCTAGTTTTGAAAATGTTGTGCACCCCACTCTATCTATGTAGAGCCTTTGCCTCAACCTTGAAAATTCAAATGTCAAAATAGTTAGGTATTTCATTGAGGATGAAACTCACAATAGAGTTTCCTCAAGAAATATTGTGGCACCTCAAAATTGTTACAAGGTGGTTGGTCAAAAACCATCCACCACCTATCCCAAAAATTATTTTTATCCCCTCATGATTACACCAGTGGATGGGGAATATTTTGCAATCCAATCGTAATGGTGCATTAGTTTTAGGATCAGTAAACAATGCACACAATTTGTCTTTTGTGATTTTTTCTTCTTCACTGCATCATAAGACAACTTATTCTGCATAAAAATTATTGTGGTAGTTGGTTTTAAAACTCTCCCATGTGTTTATTTTTCCAACCACATTGTCGATATTAGATAATAATGATCCTAATGATGTAGCTAGGTTTTGATGATGTGGATTTGTGGCATTAGGGTTTCTTAAGGTTTCTATTAAACCCTCAATTTGCACTTTTTGTTTTCAATCTCCCCCAAAATCTGTTATTGGGTGTTAGGAGGATGTCTTCCTATAGAAGGGGGTGTTTCAAGGATGTTTTCTTCTTCATCTTGGTCTATGGGTGAATGAGGGGTTTGAATTGAAGGTATAGAAACATCTGAAAATGAAAATAAATAAAAAAATCAACAACTATCCAAAAAAATAAGATTAATAAAGAAAATAAACCTAAAATGATTAGGTGAAATTTTTAATTTATTTTCAGTATGTTTGATTTTAAGTTTTAATAATAATCACATAACCCTCCTATATACAAAACACCCCACTGATAATGGTATCCCACATGAAAGAATAAATGAAAAAAACATGTCACCACTTGAAGATATTATTGATGGTGGTATGCCACCACTTGAATACATTCCTCATCTTGACATGCCTCCACCGGAGGACAACCCCGATTTTCAGATACAACCACTAGAAGAGATTTCAAATTCTCATCAAACACAATCTTTAGTTGAAAATTCTAATCAGAAATCTAAGTGAAGGAAGAGAAGTAGAATAGAGGACATTATTAACGATGAGATTCAAGTACCAAAAGAGATTTCTACAAATAATCAAACACTAATTTCAAATGACAATATTACTACCAAGAAATATTTACGAAGGAAGAAAACTAGATGGACAATTGGAAGGTCTTTTAAAGTTGACTGATGACAAAATATCCTTTTCATTAAACCACTAGAGTCAAGAATCAGAATTAATGATAATCCAAAGATTTTGATGTGCGATATGTAGTTGGAAACTAGGAAAGGACCACAAAATGCAACTTAATTTGGACACAATTGAGAAACATTGTAACAATATATGAGTCACTCATGCAAAAAAATGGATAAACAAAAAGAACACAGGTGGAAAAATGCAAAATAATGTATGCATGTAAGATACATAAGAGCATGAAAATGATTAGAAACATCTATAATATCTTTACGAGAAAGGGGGAGCAATAACAACTCGATTTGGAAAAGTTAATTAGTCTTATCTCGCATGTCAAAAATGTACAATTTTCTACTATTTAGCATATTCGAAAAAAGAGAGACCTATTTCTATTTTTTTGAGATTATAAGATTTCATTTCAACATAATGGGCTTCATATCATTCCATAGTCACATTGGTCAAATAATGATGCTTGGGAAATGGAAAAATGTTTCACAATGATTGAGGAGGATTTGTAAGAAAAAAATTAAAACACATAGTTTATCTCTCTATCCATTGATGAGATCACAACATTTGACAACACATCATGGGTTTGCATGCATGTTTATACTTTTGAGAATCATTCAAGACAACAACATTTATCATTTGTTCATAAAATGCTCAAAAATTGCAATGTTGAAAACCTTTACATCTTGGTTGTTTCTAATTTGAGAGATATATATGGGATGGACGATTATACTATAGCTACCAAGTTGGTCTATTTTGGTGTTGATGGTGCACCAGTAATGTAGGATCATATAAATGGTCTTTATGTTTGGATACAAAAAATAGTTGCCTCATATTTGATTCCAATCCATTGCATGGCTCATAGAATGGATCTTGCATATAAAATTGTTAGCGCATTTGAAAATGTTGTGAAAGTGGAAGATCTTATTTGTGACTTGCATGTAGTCAAAAATATTTTTAGAGTTTCAAAATATGCATCCACAATACTTAGCCAATTCACATCTTCAGTCTTCTTTCCTTTCCACTTGACCAAAAACTTTGCATACTCCTTTTGGTGTGTCTTTTTTATCTTGGTATCTATTTTTTTTCACTTTGTGATGCTCCTTTTCTAGCATATATCTTCTCAATCTACTTTGTCATCTTCGTAATCAATTTCATCCTCACTTTCTTGTATTGCATGGTATGGATACATATTTTCCACTTTTAAGGATGTTAGAGATATCAATATCTTGAGACAATCACGTTTGTAAAGCGTCTGGCACAAACTTCCTAATGATTTTAGATGGTCCCATTTTATTCCACTTAAGCTTATTGTATGTTCCTTTAGGAAACCTTTCCTTCCATAAATATACCAAGACCGTGTCTCAACTTTGATATTCAACTTTCCTTAATTTATCATCTCGCACGTCGTTTGTTTTACGCATTCATCTTTTGTAAATGATTGCATACTTGTTGATGCACTTCATGTTTTTCGTAAAATCTCCTAACCCAAAGACTCTTCTCTTCATGGTGCAAGTAAGTCTCTCAACTCTGCAATTCCTTTTAGGTTGTTCACATATACAATTTTGGTGTTTTCCACATACTCCTATTTACTAAATAATAAGACAATTCTACCTATGATAAATCCAATACCGAAGTTCATATCTTATCTCCAAGCAAATATTTAACGCTTTTATTTACAATTTGTGTTTTTCATTCAAATTGTGGATGGTATGTTGAACTAAATCGCAAGTTAGTAATCAAATTTTTCCACAATGATCGATAGAAATGACCAAAAAATTTGTATCTCTATCGGAGCATTAAATTAGGCAATTATACATACACTCTCATAATCTCCCTGAAGGAAAAATTTGTAGTATGAGTTGCATCATTGGTCTTCCTACAAGTAATAAATTGTGTCATCTTTGAAAATATTTCCACTGCTACAAAAATGGAATCAACACCCTTCTATGACCTAGGTAGACCCAAAACAAAATCCATACTAATGTCTCTCCAAGGCATCTTTAAAATGGGAAAGGATGATACAACATTGCACTCTAAAATCTTCCTTTAGCCAACTAATGACACGACATTTGAACAAACTTGCATACATTGTGACCTCCTTTCCCAAAAGTAATTCTCCCCTAGTTGTGCTAATGTTTTATCCAATCCAAAGTGTCATGCTAGTCCTCCAAGATGTTTTTCTCTCACCAAATTTTCCCATATTGATCCTTTCAAAATACATAATTATCTTCCTCTAAATAGAAAACCTTCCTAAACAAAGTATTACAATAAAATTATCCTATCAAAACTTGCAAGTATTATGCATTCTTCCCTAAAATCTTCATCTTGTGCACATAACTCCATCATAGATTCAAAACCCAAAACTTCCACTATCATCTATATTAATAGAAAACTACGCTCATTTAGTGCATTAAAAACCTTGTTAGATTTTCCACTCATGTGCTTTAACAAAAACGTGTATCATTTTAAGAATTCTACTCACTTCATGTTCCTCAAGGAAAGAACTCATTTCTATAATACCAAATGACACAGACAAGGTCATGGCGCTCAATGAAGATCGCCTTATACCTCATAGCCTTCTAAATACGTGTGAAATTTAACATCAACATAAAAAAACATGCATCGACAAAAAGATCAAATGAACACAAATTTGAAGAAAACAAAGCTTTAGGATATCTTATTTAAGAGAAATAGCACCATCAAACAAATCACCAATAATGACCTGCGTACAACATGCATCATATAACTATATCTTCCCATATGACAAATTCTCCATGTATTTTCTTTCCCTACTCATGTCAAATAATAGATCATTATGACATTGTCTACATACTAACCTTTATGTTCATAGTGAGCTTTAGGCTTGCATCCATGCTCTAACCTTAAGCAACCCCTAACTAAGTTCCCAAAAACTTGAATTACTTTCCTAAAGGGCTCTACTTGTATACTCATTCATGTCACCTCCTAAGATTTCTAAGGAATTCGGATAAAAGGACCAAAGGACCTAATAGTTGACTCAAAACATAACAAGTCAACCTTCTACAAAACTTGTTCATTCAAACATTTATTTATTCAAAGTTCACAACTTGAACAAGATTATATGGAAAATGTTGCGTAATGGACAATTGTGCCACAAACCAAACATTGTGTAGAGGAATTACACACTCAACCAACATTTTGCAATGGAATTGTGCACTTAACAGAATGGAACATTGTATGGCATGGATTTCCATCATAAAGTGCTTAAATGTGTGACCCGCATGATGCTCCACAAAATGCAAACACAACTCGACTCAAACTATTCCACTATTTTTGTTGATAATGGATTGTTTGTGAAGAGTGAAGGTTGCGACACTAAATGTCGCAAAACAACTACATGCAAACACAAAAACCTAGATATGGCACAAGAAATATGGGCAAATCTTGCACAAAGTACATCCACTTGATTAACCATTAAGCAATAAATTCCAAGAGTTGATTGAGGTACCTACCGAGGACACATGTCAAGAGGTGGATAACTATATGAGGAACATTCCAAATTATCCAAATAAGGCATGGTATAACACTAGATTTGTTAAGAGATATGTGGTGGAAAATGAGTTAGAGCATTTAACAAAACAAATATCGAGTGTAGGAAGCTTCGAGATACCCAGTAAAAGGTTAGCAAATTCAATTTCAATTTCAAGGTGAGAACTACTAGGGCATAAGAGATTATGAGAAGGAAAAGGTGTGAATGGAAATTCGGGAACAAAGATCCATAAAGCCAAGCCCAAGAATAAGAGAGAGTGAGTAGAAAGAAGATCCTACGAGACCTACCATTGTAGGCCATGAGTTAGTTATTTGCAACCTTGTAATATCAAACCAATATTCCACATTATAAATTTTACCCTTTTGATATTAATATAATCTATTGTGTTTCTAAGCTTTATGTGTTTATGTTAAGGGTTGTGTGATCTCTTATGAAAACCTTGGATACTCTTGCACAATTTGGTATCAAAGTGTAAATTACAACTCGAAAAGAGTGATTTGGAGATAACCTAAAAAGGAGAAGACTACATAGGATTTCAAGTTGGACTTGCAGTAGTAGGAGCTATTGTTGAAAAGAGTCAATATGGCACCTAGGAGAGTTGGTAGAGATGTTGTTATAGATAAAGTCATCATGTGAAAGCTTGATGAATTGTTGAACGGAGTTGAGGAATGTGTGGACTACATGAGAAATTGTTGACAAAGAACGACAAAGAGGGTTTGTGGTAATAGATGACCAAAGCAACACCAAGGAAGAATGATGCCAAGGAGGTAAAGGATGCAAATAATGATAATGGAGACGCTAAAGAAGTGGTCGAGGTTGGAAAAATGAGGATTTTGCATGCAATCTTGAAGATGGAGCTCAACACGAAGTTGGATACTCCATGTTTCTCAAGAAGGATGGACCTTAAAGTGTTAGTAGACTATATCATAGACATATAAGAGTATGTTGAATTTGAATATATAAGTGACCCACATAAAGTAAGGATCGTGTAGACCAAACTAAAGGGTCATGTGATGTTGTGGTGGAAGGAAGTATGGAATGAGTGTAGAAAGAAGGGGAAGGACAACATAGTTAAGTTGAACTAAATGGTCACAAAAATCAAGAGAGTTTTTGCTTGAAGATTGTCTAATAGATCTATTCAAAAGGTTATATAAGCTACAAAAGTATAAGTACATGAGTTTCAAGAAGTACACAAAGCAGTTTACCAAATAACTATTAGATCTAGGCATGGTGAAGTCAACCAAGAGAATGTCGTAAGGTGTTTGAATGGCTTGAAATTCAATATCTAGGAGTTGAGCATTGTGCACATCAAGACAAGTAAAATAATCTTACCAATTAGTGTTTAAAGTTGAAGAGAAGTTGGCACACAAGAATAATACCATGTGAGGTAGAGATACATTTGTGTATGACATTGGAATGAGAGAAATGTTGATGGAGGACAATCGAAGCAACAAAATGGTGATGTTAGCAATAATAATAAAACTCATGAGAAATTATTTTTACGCAAAGAAACGTCTTACTTATCTTGTTGACATGGGAGATTTGACAAAGGAAGGGGAAGAGGATTCCTTAGAACGTGTTTTGGTGTTGCTAGATCAAACATCGTGCATATGAGTGTCAACAAATGTAAAGAGATAGAGTGAGAAAACGCGTTGATAGAAATGTGCACATGGAAAATGGAGATGAAGAGTTAGTTGGGTCTATAGAACAATTGGAGGAACATAAACAAGGTGAAGCTCTTATGATGAAGATGGTATTGTTGAAGCCAAAAAGGAAGATAGAAAACCCTACACAAAGAATCTATTTCAAACAATGTGCCGTTATGACATAAATATTGCATGGTTATTATAGATAGTGGTAACACATACAATTTAGTTTCTGCAAAATGATAGAAAAGGTGTGGTTGATGAGGATTGTGCATCCCAATTTGTACAAAGTATCATGGCTGCAAAAGGTCAATAGTGTTTTGGTGAATGAGCAAAGCTTGGTGAGATTTTAGATAAACAAACACCAAGTTGAGGTGTTATGTGATATTATGTCGATGGATGTTTACCATCTCTTGTTAGGAAGGTCATGGAAATATGACCCCAAGGTTATGCATGATGGAAGAGAAAATATTATTCATGTAGAGAAGGATACAAGAAAGTTAAAAGTGTCTCTTATGAAGGATTGGGAAGAGGAAGTACAAAATGGGATGTGCGCTCAAATGTTAATGTTGACTAAAAAAGAGTCTACAAAAATGCTAAAAAAGAAATATTTTATTATGCATTTATATAGATAATTGCACACGAAAAGTAAACCAAGGATGCGTTTTTGAGCTAGGTGCACAAATTTTTGAATGAGTTTGCACAGATAGTTTTGAAGGGTTTACCACTGTACAAAATATCGGTCATCAAATCAACCTAATAGTTGGATTGAGTCTGCACAAATAAGGCACCATACAAAATGACCCCTCAAGAGAAAGAGTTAGTATGGTGGCAAGTACAGGGGCTACTGGAAAAGCACTTATTAGGGAGAGTCTAAGCCCATACTCGTACCTACAATACTAACACAAATTAAGGGGAAATAATGATTCAAGGGCCATTAATAAAATAATGATCACGTATAGGTTTCCATTACCCATAATGGATGACATGATGGATTGATCGTGTGGACCACAATACTTCTTAAAGATAGACCTAAAAAGTGGATGTCACCATATTCATGTCAGAGTGGGATAAATTGAAGAAAGCATTCAAAACAAAGGAATGATTGTATAAATGGTTAGTCATGGCATTCATGTTTACTGAGACACACCCAAACACATTCATGCAAATTATGAATGAGTATTGAAGCCATTCCTTGGAAGATTTGTATAGTTTAGTTGGATGGCATTCGGTGTTTAACAAGATGGAGGAAGAATACCTAGAGCACCTCTCGCAAGGTTGTAAGGTGATTACAAGAGGAGAAGTTTTTGATCAAATCTAAGAAGTGTAGTTTCATGTGCAAAGAGTTAGTATACTTAGGTTGTGTGATACCCCAATAAGGATTGAGGATGGACTCTAAAAAGGACTAAGAAATAGTAGAGGCCGACACCCGGGAATGTAATTGAGTCACAAAGTTTGCATGGACTTCTTAGCTTTTATCAAAAGTTTATTAGGGATTCCAATCAAATTAGTGTAGTGATCATAGAAGTTATGCCCAGAGATCAAAAATATTTTGAATGGACCGAAGAGACAGGATGTATCTTCTATGAACTACAATGCAAGATCACATAGCAATCGGCTCTAGCATTACTAGATTTTAACAGGATTTTTCAAGTAGATATCGATACAAGTGGAATAGTAATGGGCACGACGTTGAGCAAGAAGGAAAACACGTAGTTTAATTCAGTAAGAAATTGAATGATACCAAACAAATATATTCGATCTATGATGAGGACTTTTATTAGATTGTGCAAGAATTGAAGAAGTAGATGCATTAGTTATTGCCCAGGGAACATGTTATATGCAGATCATCACATGTTGTAGTCCATCAAAAATCAAGGGAATTTGTTCTAGAGACATGAAATTACTTTTATGCTCTATCTACGCCAAAAATTTGTATTCTCTATGGATTGTTTACTCTATGCGCTATTGGTTTCTATGTCATTGTATACTCTATGTTTTGTTTGCATCTATGCCATTGTATGCTCAATGCATTGTTTGTTATATGCCATTGTATGCTCTATACTTTCTTTGTCTCTATGCCATTGTATGCTCTACACTTTCTTTGTCTCTTTGCCATTGTATGCTCTATGTTATGTTTGTTTCTATGCCATTGTGTGTTATATGCTATGTTTGCTCTATGCTTTGTTTTCTTTTATGTCATGGCATGTTCTATGTTATGTTTGTTTCTATGCCATTGTATCCTCTATACTTAGTTTTCTCCAATGCCATTGTTTTCTCTATGCATTGTTTGCTCGTATTTATTTGCTTTATGCTCACTTGCACATGATGGTTGCCACCTATATGGTTTCTGGACACATTAATTAATACATCTACAAATTGGAACACGGCGCATATGACATATTACTTGAGACACATCATGTTTGACCCATTTTGTTTAAATAGACATTGCTTATGACAAATAATGTATGACAAGCATTGTTTAGAACACATGGTTTGTGGACACTTGTTCACATATTGGTTGATACATATCTTTCTCGTAGCACATTGGTTCACAATTGTTCATAGCAGATTGATCGATACATATCTTGCATATGGCACATTGGTGACATGTATCTTACTATATATTTTGATCATAACATGATCATTGATAAATCTTTTGGTTAATACACATTGCTTGTGGCACATTAATTGGCAGATACTTCTTAACGCAAATTTGCTTAGCATAACTCCTACTAAGATTGGCCAAGTCATCATGCCTTACCATTTATATTTGCTTTATGTCGGGTCTATCGGTTCATGCTTTGTAACCTCATGTCATAGATCCCAATGGATCCTTGGGTGTCTAATCATATGTTTACTTTCATGCTACTTTACCATTCAAGCTGTTAACACTTTTTGCAATTAATTTCCCTAGATTATTAGATATGTTTGCTACATACCCATCCATGATATTACATCTATTAATAGTACTCTAATGATCATATGGTTTTATACATGTAAACTACAAATTGAAATATTTCTCCAACTTTCATACAAATCTAATAGTGCAATAAGCTTCATTGGATCAAACATAATAATTAACTATTAAAATAATGGTTTTAAGAAACTTTTTCTTGAACAAGCAATGGATAAAGGAAAACTTGATTATAACACCTTATTAGATTACATGTTATATATGGTTCAAACCTCGATATTTTGATTAATATTTTTTACAATGAACACATTCTCTTTTAAGTAAAGTTAGCATTTCCAAGTATCTCTCATTCAAAAAGAGGGTATCTTGTGGGATTTTCTAGCAGTTCACACATATCACAACCACAATGTTACAAGATAAACAATGTGATGGTATTCACATAATTATTTAGAACATATTACAGGGTTTTATATCAAGGTTACATATACATCATTACACATTGCAAATCTATTAACATCCTACACAAAGGCAACATAGCAGGCCCAAATGCTATGATGTGATCTAGCTACGTAGTGCTTGGATGGTGATCTAGCTACGTAGAGCTGGTGATGGTGATGCTCGGATGGTGATGCGAGATACTTAATGTTGGTTCTCACCTAAGATATTCACATATTCCTTAACAAGTAGACCAAGGGCAATTAGGGTCAATCATTCCATGCTTTTATGTCATTTTGCACACATCAAATGTTATGTATGTTGATTTGTATCTCTACATGTTTAATACACGCATTTGACATGTGATATGCACATTTCACATTTATGATATGAGGACACTTTTTCAACTTCACACAGATCACACCGTTAGGGTTAGAGAGTGAGTTTGCATTTTCTTAAGGTTTGCATTTTGTTATTCCTCCTAATGTTGATCCAACAATTTCATTAATATATTAAAATGGGGCAATCATAATCCCTAAAATTTGGTCCAAAAGCACTTGATAATAATCATTTGGCATTTTTCTCTGGGTTATCCTATATACACACTAACTAACAAGCATCCTACTCAATCTCACACTCTCCACTAGGTCACTTGTTCAACTTAGCACCTCTTTAATCAATACACCTCATACATGATGCATTCTCACTCTCTAAAATCATTCTCGCATCTTTGATCAAAATTTCCTTCTTATGCGTGGGCAAGTTTCACATCCAAGGACAAGTTCAACCGACAAATATGTCTAAAATTGACGTATTTATCCATTGTACTTGCAACAATCACATTTTCAAATGCACAAGTTACCTTTGTCAAATTAAAATCACTTAAACGAGAAATCATTTCCACAAATACCTTATATAAACATATCCACCTTGACTTACTAAGAGCATTTAAATATCCCATATCAAAGCACACTCTAAGAGTCTTTGGGCCCAATCATTAAATCATCTCCTAAAAGTGCATTATAGTGAGCTATGCAAATCTGAATAAATAATCCTTTGCAGCCTAGATCATCATCATACACTAAAAGTAAAGTCAAACATCATTGTTGAGTGTTTAAGGCCTAATTAGGGCTTCATCTTTTACATCCTTTGTATATATTCTCACACCCCTATCGAAGGTAGAACTACGTGGGTTTGAGACCTTTTCAACGTATTGCTATGAAGGTAACACTCAATTGTCACTACCGAGGAAGTTTGAAGCAATTGTAAACTAACCCATTTTTCGGTTACAAGGAAAAGGTTGGGGATTCAATACAAGAAGACAATAAATCTCAATCACATAAGAGTGTTCGCACAAATCCAGATATTCCTCCGAGATCGAGAGACAATACAATATGTGCCAAAATTAGGTTTCATGTCAACAAATGTCGAATTTCGCACCCCTAAGACGCAATCGTGTGGCAAATTTGTCCACTCAATTCCATGCTCTTGAATTTTACACATCTTTATGGCACTTTACACAACATCCTAACCCAATTTGAAATCATTCTCACATTCTCGTGTCTAATAGAATAAGATTTCTTTCTAAACCCCGACTCTAATTGTTATAATCTACTTTCTAGAAGTTGTATTTAAGTGTAAATATCATCCTTAACATAATTTTGACTATTTCTCTATTTATTATTCTTGATTTATATTTACATATATTGATAGTATTTTAATTAGACTAACCCAAGTTTTGACATTAAAGGGATGTCTTATACAGCCTTTTCCTTATGGCCTTCATACCACTTCTACATTATAAGCAATTAAAAACACCATTGAAAAAACCAACAAATTCATATGTAAGAGATGCCCATATGCTGAATAAATGATTTGGTTGCTCCAATCGCTTGTGTCAAAATGAACTATACCATAATATTCACCAAAAACTTCCATTTTCCATCCCTCCTTATAAATCATCGACCAACCGTAACCAAAACATACATGAATGTTTGAAAGACACTTCTGAATGAAAATACATTTTCATAACATTCTAGTCACTTGTCATGGAGATAAACTACGCATGTAAATGATACACGCTTCTAAATGAATATAACATTCCAGTCGTTTTTCATAAAGATAACACCAAGCATGTAAATGGTGTCCATCAGATTTATACTCTCATAACTCAAAAAATAAGAGATTTCTTTTGTAGAGCACAAGCAGTGTCCGGACACATACAGTAACAAAACACATCACTCCCTATAATATGCACATCCACGTATAGATTGAGAAACAAAGGTAAAACATTGCTTGGCCATGTCACGCCGTGGAAGTAAAAGCATAAAGGATGTTTCTAATGACGAAATTAGGAAAGGAAATAGACAACAAATAAAAGAATTGTTTCAGAATTGACGGTAAATTTCTGTTAGCAATATTGCACTCTGAAATCAAAAGCATAAAGGATTCCTAATATGAGGTGTCACCAGATTAGGAAGAAAAATAAACAAATGCAAGCAAATTCAAAAGTTAAATCAAAATTACAAAACAGTGATTATATTTGACTAATAGCTTGTATATACAATCACATTTCATGATCGAACTGGAATGGAAAATGATAACAAACAATTGTTTTGAGTTCAATCAATATTTACAAAATAGTAATTGCACTCCACTAATAGCTTTCGTAGACAATTTCAAAATGGCTAATTAAGAAACGAAATACTCTTGCAAAATTAGATTGCATCAAATTTCCCAGAACGCTGGATTTTTATTTTTGCATGCAGAGAATGAACCAATAAGACAAAAATCCAACTCCAAATGTAATGGAAGCTTCCTCTAATTTGTCAGCAAACAGAAAGATCCTTTTAATGGAGCCGTCTATCGACTATTAGAATGTAATTAATTAAATTCAGTATGAGTGACATCTGCCTAAAGCAAACCATTTTAGTCAATAGCATGGCCTTTTCAAGACAAACTGTTGTCTACCCTCTTCAAGATAGACAGTTGCCTACCATCCGGTACTGCAATTAAAACTACAGGCTTCGATGGTCTCAAATAAGGCACATCACATCGAAAATAGCCTTTCCTCTCTAATTGTATAATTTCACCTCGCTTTATGTTTCGCATGTTTGCATCACCTATAGCTGCAGTTTCCCATCTTGTACATGGACTGAGAACTTGAAGAAAATCGTCCGTTTCCTCAAGCTGCGAAGTACAAGGTAAAAAATCTAAGAACATAACAATAGAATACTGTACATGAGAAAAACAATAGACATATCACAAGGGAAATATCTTCAAAGAACTGGGGACTCTTATAAATTTTCATTGTAATCGTTTCAGTTTAAATGCTGCACTTGAATATAAGGAAAGAAAAAGCAACACAACAAGAGCAGCCATCTGCAAATCAGAAGAATAGAGGTCCATGGCAGCAGCAATCTCATAACCTAAGCTAAGAGACAAAAATTGCATTCTCTATTTACTTCAGTAAAATAAACAGGGAAGGTTCTGTGAGTGCTAGAAAATGCATATAAGACCTATCATTTTTGGAGCAGCAGAACTAATATGCGAAGAGCAATGTATAGTAGTGCCATGGCCAGTATGTGGTATATGAGACTTGTATGTTGGACTAGAAGAACAAGGATGCGTTGAAGACCGTTGAGGAGATGTAGAGTGATGTGGGGCACTAAAGGACTGACGAGCCATCCTATGAGAATGTAAGCCACTAGAGACAATATGTGTGGATGAAAGGCTAGCCTGCTAGAGGAAGACTAGAGTCGTGTGAATCACCATGTGCAACCAAAGGCATGGCAAGAGGACCAGAGCTATGTGAATCAGTGTGTGCATCCAAGGACCTACCAAAATACCTAGGAGGATTAGAGCTATGTGAAGTAGTATGTGCATCTAAGGACCTATCAGAAGACCTAGGAGTAGGGGTAGAGGCTGGGAGAATTACTAGGCATGCTAGGGGAAGGAGCCTCAAAAGGGATACCTTGGATAGTAACAACATGCTGATTGTGAATGAACTTGAGACATTGGTGAATGACTAATGGGATAGCCTTAAGAGCACGTAACCAAGGAAGACTGAGGTGTAATGTACCAAAGCTAAGAGAACTAGCAACCAAGAATGAAACAGGTGTGGTAAGAGGTCAACATTAATAGGTAGTGTGATACGACGGTAGCAAGGATTAGAGTTGAATGCAAGCTTCTGAGTAGATATGTCGAGAGTTTTAAGCAATGACAAAGAACATACATTATCTTTGTTGTGTGGATCAACTAATACACCATGTATAGGTACTTGATGAATAGAGATAGGAATAACAATGTATCAGAAATAAATGTGTCATCTATATCAGAGTCATCGAAAGTGATGCATGGTGTAGAAGGCTGTGTACAATCAATAGTACCAATCATAGCATCTAAGGGATGATCATAAGAAGGCAATGGTGGTACCGCACAATGAGCATTATGCACTTCAAAAGTAGATGTATCATTTGTATGCTTAGGAGTGGATCATTGAAGATTTTCAGTTTAGAATTGTTGTTTGTTGGCTTAGAAGATTCAGTGGGCTCATCCCATTCAATGGCATTAGAGTCAATAAGATCCTAGATAACATGACGAAGCTTTAGGCATTTGTTTGTGGAATGACCAACACATCAATGATAATCGCAATAGGCTTTGGCATCAAAATTCTTACTTTGAGGCTTGCTCATGTCAACCTCAAACGGTGGAGGGAGAGACACAAGATTGCACTTAAGTAATTGTTTTAGGACAACATTAGGAGGACATGGTAAACGTGTAAATTGTCGTTGAGAGGGTTGTAATTGTAGTTTAGTAGGTTGAGTAATGGCATTGACAATGTCTTTGGGAGGAGCCTTAGCATCATTGGTCTTGCCTTTAAATGTAAATTTGCTTTGAGATTTGACATGAGATGTATTAGGAGTGCTAGCAACATACTTGAGCTTATTCATATGTAATAGCTTAGCTTCACACTCTTAGTGTATGACATAGATGGTCAAATGATCTAAATTTTTCAAACATGACCGACTCTTGCAAAGGAAAAAGTAGGCTTTGTGTAAAAAGATCTTGTAAGTCACTATCAACTAGGAGATTATTCATCTTGGTAATCATGGTCTGATAACGTAAGACATAATCATTGATATGTTCATCAGAGCCTTGGCGTAGCTTGGACATTTGTGCATAAGAAACTTTATCTCCAATGTTGATAGCAAAGTGGGCTAAAAATTGATTTGCCAATGTAGTGAAAGACACACAGAATGGGTGGGGAGATCATAAAACCATTGTAATGCAAAGTCTTTAAGACTCCTAGGGAATAACTTGGTAAGCAAGATGTCATAAGAGGCATAATCAATGCAAGCCACATGAAATGATTTAAGATGTTTTGCGGGATCACCTTTGCCATCATAGATAGGAAGCTTAGGTGCAACAAAACCAAGAGGCAAAGAGCCTTAGGAGCTAATGGATTGTGTAAGAATTGGGCTGAGTCCATAACATGAAGAGAAGTGGACATACCTTGTTGTAATTGTAAGATTTGAGCTTGTAATGTGTGAACAAGGGTTTCAAGAGCTTGTGTGCTTGATGAAGAGGCATGTGAACCATTAGAGTTGGGCGGTGTAGTAGCAATAATGGCTGCAAGAATATGAATAGAAACATTGTGCATTGGAATATGAGGTACCCCCAAGAATGTGAATTCCATAGATGTGGGAATTGTAGATGCTGATGTGCAAAGAGACGGTTGAGACATGCCTAAAAGAGAAGCTTCATTAGATGGTTGGTCACGAGCAAGCTTAAGCAACAAGAAGAATTTTGATAATAGGCTCAATGTGATGAGGATTCTCACGAAGTTGAGCACAAAAATTAGATAGAAGTGTAACTTGGTCTTGGTCCACAACATGGTCATTATCATCATAAGAATGCTCACTATGGGTTTCAATATCATGTAGTGGGACCTCATGAGCGGTGTCAAAGACAGATGGATTAACATCAATAGGCATAAAAGATGAGGCCATGAGGCTATGAGACTTACGAGCAGGAGAAGAAAGCTCAATATGCTCAATAGGTTGACTTGTGAATCGGGCACTACGCCACAATGTACAATAGTATATATTTTTCAACAAAGGCACAATGTTCAATTCGGACGTTGAATTCACTAAATGTTTCACCCTTTTGAGTTTGATTAGGGTTTTACAACTATAATCAAACAAGGAATGAAATAAATGTTATAGGGGTTATTTTGATTAATTAACTTCCAACATTAACCATTCAATATTAGAATAACACATTAATACTTGCAACAAATGTACATAATACAATACAAACTCACAAATACATGGGATTGAGTGCACTTAGTTGATTACAGGTGATATTGGGCTGATCTAGGTGTTTTGAATGTTGGAACGTGGGTTTCTATGACAAGAGCTTTCAACCAAAGACTGTGAGTTGAAGATCTTTGGGGCAGGTTGTATGTAGAGGGGTAGGAACAATTGTGCGGTCTTTAACATCTTTGTACGGTTTTGCACCTGCTTAGAGTGTGGTATGTAATTTTTGGGTTTGTCATTTGCCTGATTCACTTTGTCGTTGTTTGTTGGTCACTCTCAATCACACTGTGAGGGTCTTGAATACTCCTCTTAATTCTTCAAAACCCTAACCATGGATGAAGTCCTACAAAACAAACATTAGTTGGGTTGTGGGCACCCTCGTGCACCACCAACGTCGACACTACTCGAAGAGGCCTCAAATCACATGTCATTCTCCACCTAGCATGTGATATCTAGTTGTAATGCAATCAGATTTGACATCCTCTCTTTGACAATGCTTGACTTGAGTTTCTCTTTGTGCAATCTACTTGAGTGAGTGACTTTGAATGCTTGCAAATGTGGGAATTAGTTCCCTAGACCTAGTGGGAAGCTTTAAACTTGTAGATAGTGCTGCCCTAATGAATATGCAGAGGTATTTTTGAAATGTAGGGAGCTTTGGGTGCCTTTTGTGCTAGCTTTTGTAATAGGAGTCCATAAGAGTGCTAGAGTGTGTTAGGTAGCAAATGAGGTGAGTTTCACTTGTTTATATATGCTTCTAAAGGTGATTTAAGTTGGAAAGGCCAACTAAGAGGAAATAAGTGACCCAAAGAATAATGTGCAATGGGAAGTTTGGGACCAAAGTGAACTAGGTCAAGATCGTATACTAGGGTCAGAACGTACATATGTTCCTGCCCTTACTATACGTTTTTTACCTAAGAGTGGCAATCTACAATGTGAAGTTTGGAAGCTGACAAGTGGAGTTTCTTATTATGTTTCATGCATTCACTTCTCATAAACTGTCGACAGATGAGTGTGTAAGAGCAAGCAAGCTAGACAAGAGACCTAGGGATGTACCGGATGAGAATGGGTAAAGTGCACTTGTTTGAGCAAGAGAGCAATGTCAAGAACAGCAGTGTCAAATAGTAGAATTACCAAATTTGAGTGTCTACAGTCATCCACACGAGATTTAGGGGGAATCTCATTCAGCTGTGACGTTTTATATCAAGTGGCTCACACCAACTATTGAAAACATATGTTGCTACACTTAATGCATTATTGTACAAATAGGATTTTACAATCTGCAGCGTGCAATATTATCGATGCATTTGTTATATTCATATCTATCATAAGCCGACATCACAAGTTTAGCTAGATTTTGTGTTTTGTTCATGTGACCAAAATTATGTAACATTCTAGAAGAGATGTAGCTGTCGATAATTAATACAAGGTAAAAGTAAACTACAGTTTGTGGCATAGTGTCACAATATAGCTGTTAAAATATAGCACTTTATATAGAATAAAGATGTACGGTTCCAAGCAGTTGTTGATAACCAACAAATAGTTGTAACTAAATGTAACTGCTCCTCCTCTCAATAAATAAACCTCTGCCTGTGTCATTTGAACAGTGCAGTTTGCCTTCTGTATTCTTTCTTCTCTTTGCATATGCTAACATTGGTATCAGAGCGTCCAAGGTTGCAGTTCGAGGAAGCCTCCAAGAGGTACGAACTAAAAATTCGAGGAAGCCCTAACAAGGCACGAATTTGGCAAAACGTGAAGGTATTTGAGGAAAATACCAGACACAAGGGAAAACCGAGGGCACAAAAATCGTGCAAGTCATTTACCAGTCACGAGGAGCATAGCAAAGTCGTGGTTCGAGTGCCTGACTCGTGGTTTCTGTTCACAAGGGCAGAAAAGAGGAAAACGTGGGCAGACAAGGGCAAAAACACAGTCGTTTTTGCACAAAATCGTGACTCAGTTCGAAGACAATACAATCGTTTTTGGTAAAGTCGTGGGTCGAAGAACAGATGAACAACCAAAAATCGTGGCCAAGGCAGTCGCAAATCCTGTAGCCTGAGTTGTGTGGGCAAACGAGAGGAAAACGTGAGTCGAAGGCAAAACGTGACCAGTTCACCATATGTTGAGTCGTGTGAAGAAAGGAACAAAAACGTGAACAATCGTGAAGTGTTTCTGAGCCTGCGTGGGGAGAAAGAGAAACGACGAAATACTGCGTTGGAATTTGCTGAAGTCGTGTGCCAGGCAAGATTGTTTTCTATGCTTCCTTTTTGAAAGGTTGGTGAATTAATACACTGAAATAATATTATTTTTTCAACAAAGGTATTCATACTATATGCTGGAGAAATTAAATTAATTAAATATATTTGCTGGAAAAAGATATTTTATTAAGTGTGGGGCAAATTATTATTTTATTATTTTCCATTACTTTGGAATAATAAAATGGCAAATATTTCACACTTGACTTTGTCGGAGACACAAAAATTAACAGGCACTAATTTTAATGTATGGAGTCATAAGATTTTAACGGTCGCGGAGTTTTGTGATTGTGATAAAATAATCAAGGGTGATGAAAGTCGACCAGCGACGAACTTCGAGGATTATGACAAACGTCATAAGGAAGTATTATTGCTTTTCAAATTATCGGTGTCGGATGATATGCTACCGGAAGTGCGGAATGCTCTTGTGAAGAAGCACATTCAGGCTAGTCGAAGGGTAAATATCAGACGTCAGAGAAGAGTCGGGTTTTATACCTGAAGAATATGTTTTTTTCCGTAAAATTACAAGAAGGTGGATCGTTGTCTGAGCACCTACTTCGGATGAAAGATCTCTCGAGACCAATTATCTTCCATCAACAAAAAGGTGGACGACGATGATATGGTGGCTTTAGTTTTGAACAACTTACCTTCTTCGTATGAGTCATTTGTGGAGGCACTCCATTTAATGGTTGAAAGTCAAACACTCACGTTTGACAAGGTGAGTTCCTACCTATTGCAAAAGGAGCGGAGACAACTTCAGGCAGAATCTAATTGTGACCATTCAGAGAGTGCTCTTGTCACTCAGTCAAAGGGAAAGTGGAAACGTCAATCTGGTGAGTCTTCCACTCGATATCAGGTCACATGCTATTACTGTCACAAGGTTGGGCACCTCAAGAAGGATTGTCGGAAGCGGAAGTATGATCTTTCGCAGCAGAACAAAAAACCATGTAATGAGGAACATGTGGCAGCAATTGCAAAAGAACGGGATTCGGATGACGGGCATGCTCTTTATTGTCTTACGACATCATGCTCGAATGACAGTGGTACCGATTCTTTGGATCATTGACTCGGTGTGTCGCACACTTTTCATGTCGTAGGACTGGTATGTTTCATTTACTGAAAATATTTGTTTTGAATCGAGTAGTACTAGCTAATGGAGAATAACTTGCAAGTAGAAGGGATAGGAGATATATGCATTGTATTGAATAATGCTCATAAATTGTTGGTATGGAATGTTAGATATGTACCTTCTTTACAAAAGAATCTTCTATCTATTCGTCAATTGATTGAAAATCCCAATATTTCTGTGGATTTTGTGGAAAGAAGTGTGTTGTCTCTGATGTGAAACAGAGACGGATAATTGCCCTTGGTATTGGGGAAGGTGGTCAGTATCGGCTTGTTGATCCGGCTGCGATCAACATGAATGCACGTGTGGAGGACAGCTCCACCATTCAAGATGTGCAGGAGGCTGCAATGCCTTGGGAGGAAGCCATTCCTCACAAATTTGTTGACTTGGATATAGTCAACCTACATGCACCTATTGTGGAGGGAGTATCCACTATACCAGATGTATGGGAGGATGGATTTCCTCATTCTAAAGAACAATTTGTTGTGGACGGAGACTCCACTATTCCAAATGCATTGACGATGCATGGTGAGATGGCATGCCCAACCACTCACTCAGAGGTCCTTGCTCGAAGGATAGTAGAGCATGAACAATTTGCTCATTGTGTTGTGAAGGATCTTTCCCAACAGAGGGGGATAGATGAGCAAATAGATGAGGAGTTGATTCTCACTCCTACCATTGTTGAGACGGAGACCACTGCTGAGACGGAGATGGTTATTTCTCCTACTATTGCGGAGTTGGTTCTAACTCCTACTGCACAGATGGTCACATTTCTCTTCTTGAAAAAGTTGGATGAGCACTACATGGTGGTGCAAGGACGTGATCGAGGTGACTTCGATTGCAGGATAATTGAGTCTTTGTACAGACTCCAACAGGCTACACAAGCCTGGAATAGATTTTTCAATCCACATCTTCGAGGTTTTGATTTCAGCACTCTGGAGATGGGGCTGACACTCTCAGCCATTGGTGATTCATCATTGGTCAATGAATCACGTAATAGAGAACCAGTGGACCACTTGCCATATCTTTTGTTCATGGGACCAGATTTTTGTTTTGCGGTTCTTCTTCATTCGACAACCGCAACACAGTCATGGACTGCTGATTTTAAAGTACAACTTATGGCACAGTCTATAGATGTAATGACTAAACATATGGGCTTTAGGAAATTTGTAAAATTTCGGGACAAACTTTGTCTTGTTTCCGGTTTAGTCATTAAGAGGGGGTGTTAAAATATAGCACTTTATATAGAATAAAGATGTACGGTTCCAAGCAGTTGTTGATAACCAACAAATAGTTGTAACTAAATGTAACTGCTCCTCTCAATAAATAAACCTCTGCCTGTGTCATTTGAACAGTGCAGTTTGCCTTCTGTATTCTTTCTTCTCTTTGCATATGCTAACAATAGCAACCAGAATGGTGAGACATTCATGGTCGAGATGGTTGCAACATGGTCCTGTATCAATTGTTAGAATGAAGGCTCTAGTATTGTGATTGAAAATTATTGCAAGAAAAGCAGCTTTAGCACCCATCAAGATCCGATGTATAAATTAATTTTCAGTAACTGCAAAGGATCTGTAAAGTTATAATGAGACATTGGCTAGCCATTTAAAGGTGTTCCTGATCAATGTGCAAGATGAATGTAGGAATTGCTGTCAAGAAAATGTTCTCAAGATGCATTTTTCATTTAAAAGTATTTCCTCAAGAAGAATGTTTAATGTTAATTTTCTTAATAAGGTTTATTTTACTTTATGTACCCATTAAAGATGCTTAGAACTTGAGATCATAACCTGCACCTTTAGGGACCATAAAATGAACTACCTCATGAAGGACAGATTTGTCTCTCCAGGGAATTTGGTGGTTCATAGGCTGTTGGCAGGAAGTTCGTCTCTGCATAGTAGGAATTTCTCTCGGTATAATGAATTATAGATTAGCTCCTCTTAGCTGCAAAACTGGGAATGAACATATGCAACAGATGAACACACAATGCAAATTGATATATTCAAATCTATTTAATGGTTTACCTAATTGAAACTGCACTTGA
The DNA here is from genome assembly GCA_018340775.1 of Taxus wallichiana var. yunnanensis. NCBI lineage: Eukaryota > Viridiplantae > Streptophyta > Pinopsida > Cupressales > Taxaceae > Taxus > Taxus wallichiana. The sequence continues at coordinate 365,850,921 of CM031234.1, read as the reverse complement.
CACCTAGGTCTTAGCAGTACTCTGGCACCTTTAGGGACCATACAGTGAACTTTCTCATAAGGGACAAATTTGTCTCTCACTGAAGTTTTGTGGTTCATAGGCCATTGGCAGGAGGTTCACCTCTGCAAAGTAGGAAGTTCTCTTGGTATAACGAATAATATATTAGCTCCTCTTAGCTGAAAAACTGGGAGCGAACATATGCAACAGATGACCACACATTGCAAATTGATATATTCAAATCTATAAAACAGTTTTACCTAATTGAAACTGCACTTGACACCTAGCTCTTAGCAGTACTCTGCTGCTTAGCATAGCACGGCTAGCTGAAGATGCATGGAAGAGATAAGAGGCTTGCTTGGTTAAAGGGTTAGCAATATTGAGTTAGAGCCCTAACATGCACATTCCTTGTTCTATAAAGTTATCAGTATTTAGTAATTGTCAGTAACATATGGCTCTAAATTCAGCTAAGAGGCCTTTCTGGCCTATCTGTTCTACATTATCCACTGCATCATCACAACTTATGTTTTTTTTCTTCAACTTTTGGTAGAAAGCCCATCTTCTTTGTGGCATCATCTTCTTCCAGAGTACACAAAGGTGAGACTGTTGGGTGTCAATCATTTGCAGGGACGGTGATTCCTGGCATATTACTTGGTTGAGAATTTCTCCACATCCAATCGTTGAACTTGGGTGTTCTAATAAGCCTTGAGACTCACCAGATTAAAAGCAAAAAAATCACATCAAATATTTAGAAAGGGCACATGATACATATACTGTGATTTGCTATAATTAGCAGGCATTAACACTATGTCATTATGTGAAACCTGTATCAGCTGAAAAACTTGAAGTTCTTGATTACTGATGTCTAGATCATTTTGTCTCTTATGGTGGCATTTCCTTTGTTTCCAAGAAAGTGTTTGACAAAACGAAGTAAATGGCATTGGCATAGGATTCTAAAAGTGTTTAAATTGAAGGGGCTGTAGTAGATTAGATGGTAGATAAAGGATTTGCTCCTCGCAGGGTTCGTGCAGAATCAACCCTATCTATATTTATCATGTTTTCCATCTGTTGAAAGTTTTGCACCCAGTCTTTTTGCCAATAGTTGATAAATTCTCTGGCTAAGCAATGCTCCAATGCTGTTGCCCCTAACTAGTGCTAATGAACCTAACAAACCCAAGAACGATGAGGGAGATATCACTGCAAGCACTACATATCCATGAAAATATGATCCTTTCCTTAGATTAGTTTGTTTTAAAAGTATTACATGTCAACGAAAATATAAGACCTTACCTTATATTTATTATTTATGGTTACCAAGTCTGGAAATCTGGATCTGTCGAGAGGGCCAAAAAAATATGAAAATCTGGAATTCTTGAGAAAGTTCAGAAAAATCCTCTTTGAAATATATAGTCCATAGTTACCAAGTTCGAAAAGTTCGGGTTGTTCGGATAGAGATAAAAGTTCAGAAGTTCGAGATTTTGCAAAAAGTTTGGTTCGGTTCAGTTTGGTTCAAAAAAATTATGAATTTTTAAAAATATAAATAGAAATAATTATCAGAAAAATTATAAAATAAAATACTTAATAGTAATATACTAAAAGTTAAACCTAAAATAATTAAATTTATGTAACTAGTTACTAAAGTTACTAAACATTCGGTAATAAATTTAAGTATTACTATTACGGATTACTAATACTTAATAGGTCTCTAAGTATTAATATCTCTACATATTACTATTAAATTATTAATGTCTCTAAATAATAAAATATTACTATTACCCATTACTATTAAATTATTAATATGTCTCTAAGTATTATTAATAAATGTTGCTACTCTCGAACAAGGAAACAAAAAAAAATATTATTAATAATTAAATTTGATACATACCTATACTCTCGAACAAAGAAACACGATTACAAGGAAAGTCAAATACGTTTACAGTTTTAACTTTTACGTGTTGAGCTCGGACGAAATTCAATGGCAGAGGCAGAGGTCGCTTTTGTTGCAAATCACAACACGTGGGTCGCATTTTTGGTCGCTGGTGTGAGGGGTTTGTGTTTTCCTTCTATTCGTGTGGCGTCTGTGTTTTCCTGCCTCCACATGATGTTGCGTTTAGGGTTTTTTAATTTCCTTTTGCATTTTTACTTTAGCTTTTACTTTTCCAACGCTTTGGGTTTTCGTTTTAGTATTTTATTTATTTATTTTTCAAATGATTTTTAGAGTCAAAACCCTAAACGAATCTACCGAACAAGTTCGGTTTTCCCTAAAAATCGTTCCGAACCGAATTTGGCCTGTGTTCGTACAAATATGGTAACTATGATATATACACATTATATATGAACATAATTCTACTAATGTGCAAAATTGACAAATACACTATAAAAATAACAACAAGGATGCTGCCAAGTACCGCCGCAACAAAAACTGCAATGCAAAGGTTAGCGAGAATGTTGAGAAAGGCGTACCAATCGGGATGGACACCTGTCACTTGTATTTGGTGAAACAATGTCAATGTCTCATGAGGAAACCCATGTTTTGGCTCATGATCGCATTGCACAAGATGATATCTTGATCAGTCATTTTGTTAAACACTTCGCGTGCATATCTTGTTCAGTCATTTTGTTAGTCTTGCTTGACAAAGGCAAAGCCACCGGGATTAAAAATTTTGAAGACAAATACGTGACCCCAAACACAACACAGTGAGCGCAATCAAATGTTTTAAGAAATTAAAATTTAATATCCATTTTTTATTCGAGAAATAGATAGTTGTCTCAAAAATCATGGCCACTTATTTAGTACCAATGTTAAGGCTCGATTAGCAAGCACTTTGTTGGAGGGTCCCACTAAGTAATCCTAAAGTAACAAATGTAGTAATTCAAACTCTAAGTACCTACATGATGCGTTGGACCAACGGAATCGCGTAAAGATGTAACAATTGTATCTCATTGCCCGGTTCTTCAAATTCCAGGACACGGATGACTCGTCCCGTTGCCTAAGTGGTGTTGGCTAGCTCCTGAAATACCAAAACTAGTTTTCCTAGTTCAAGGCGGCGAATAGACAACTAGGCACGCAATTCACGATTAGGATATCGATGTCCTTCACGTTGATGCCCATCTTGGCGAACAAAGTCGTCCATGGCAAAGAAAATCACCACCGCGCCTTGTCTCTCAAGGCCGCCATTGAGGGCTCGACGAGATGTAGTGCAACGCAAGAGGCAAACAAGTTTCCTCGCTCAACCCCAACCATTCCAAAGTATCTTCATCCGAAAATCCGAGCTCTTCGGGTCAAAATATTTAAACAATTGGGAGTGCTCCATGAAGATCGCATATGGGACCCAAGCAGAAACCGGTGGGGATAGCAGGAATAATCTAGCAAATA